>JAVCKZ010090529.1:0-11784 GCA_034780755.1 Lepetodrilus elevatus
TTTGGGATGCTACACCGGTAAGCGTGTGCTAACGTGTTGCGCCGTAAGGCACCGTTAAAAGTATGAATCCAGCTTAAGGGATGTACTTGGCGCATGATAAGTAGAAATACAATATCATTATGATATTGCAATTGTCTTCGGCATTACAAAGTTTGAATAAAAAAGAAAAACATGATAATGATAATTTCAATTTCGATGACGCGGCACGATCACAAGCAACTAATAACACCGATATCGTCATAGTAACCTAATGTCTTGAGGCACTCATGGTATTGAACATGGCCAAACAAAGGTCTAGCTTAGATATAAGGATGAGTTGATATAGACACTGAACGTGCTTGCCCGGGGCCAATGAACCTAGTCCAAACACTTCAACAGAGAGTTCCTTCAAGGCCAACTCGGCGTTGCATGTTCGCGTTCCAGATACAAGTTAGACAATTTCACCACAACCGTGATCGCAGCAATGAACAGTTATGTATCCGGGCTAGAACACCTAACGTGGATGCTCAAAAATAAACATGGACACCCCAGGTTAAAGTGTCCTGCCAAGATCCTTTGACGTGTCCGATCCTGTTTAGGATCCTGGAACAATACGCATAAAACGAGTGTTCCTGTTGATGCTTCAAAACAACGACCCATTCCGCTTTAGAGTTCACCGTGATTTTAATTAAATTACTTCATATGTGTATTTAATAATAAAATAATAGAATGATACAGAGCCAAAAACAAATGTTTAGGTGTCCCGTTAGGTGTTCAAAACTAAGCATGGACACCCCAGGTGAAAGTGTCCTGTGACGTGTCTGATTCTGTTAGGATCCTGGAACAATACGCCTAACAAGTGTTCCTGTGAATATACTTCAACACCACACTACAGTTCACCGTGATTTTAATTCAATTACATTTATGTTAAATAAGAACATATTAGAATGATACATAGGAACACAAAAGTTAGGTGTCCTTATTGGGATTTCTTGCCATGACACCGACGCTCAAAAATAAACCAGGGCCCGAGATTACGAAACTTTCTGAGTACGATTGCATGCTCAAGCTCATAATGTACATGACGGTTAAGAACAAAACTCTGAGTTCAGTATTAAATCGTACTCAAAAAACGTTTCGCAATCTCGGACCAGGACACCCAACGTGAAAGTGTCTTGCCAGGATCTTGTCCGATTCTGTTATGATCCTTTAACATGACAAGTCTTGATATTAGTGAAAGATTCTAGAAAGCGACTTTAAACACCAATACCAAAAAAAATAATAATAATAATAATTTAACATGACACCTAACCCTTCTTTTATTTTGCTGTGAAACATCGTATTCTTCACACCAACAACCCATCCCGATTGTTATAATATTTCATCGTGATTATAATTAGAATTATAACATAGTTGTGTATAGTAAGTGCGTCGGACCAGCAGATTTTGGACTACGGAGCCATAGGTTGACGCATCAATGTTCGCCAAAGTTACCTTTCTAATGCAATATTGATAGGATGCGCTGTCTTTACAACGGCACTGCAGGTATCATCCTTGGTCTGCCAGTACCAGCCGGTGCTCGCAGGTGTACTGCAACCTTCATCGCTACGAACGTTGCAGGTTTCCTCCTGACCTAAACTGACAAGCAGTGATAAAAGTGAAATAATATTGAAAGCGGCTTTAACCCCAATTAGATTTGTTTAAATTAGAATCAATGTAAAAACAGTAAGGGGTTAACATAAAACAGTCCACAACGCACCGCGCAGTCAGAATGCCTTTATCCGGGGGTTTCCTTTTCAGCTGAAACGAATTGCAATCAGTCTGTGGGTAAACAGATGAGGGCTCTGAAAGAAGAACTTGTCAATCACGGCACAATCATGTCAGAATGGGTTGTGGGCGCCTCGATGACATTTCAATGACTGTAGTGGCAGTTAACCGGCGCATGGCCAGTTCCTAACCTAGTTTGAAGGATACGAGAGCAAATCTTCATTGACGGATATGTCCAGTGATTGAAGCCGAACATGTTCAGTGCTTAATAAATGAATGGTCAAAGGAGGTTTGTCTTCAGTCTGACGTATGTCCGCCTGGACGCTAGCTGTATCAGTAAACTTTAGAGATTGGTCTACCAAGTTTGGTTCGGAATGGTGATTGAACATTATGACTTTACCAGCTGTTTAAATATACGTGCGGATAGTGATAATTAATACTTGGGCCGGTATTCTTAGCTAAGAACTTTTTAATGAGAACATATCTCTTCAAAGATTAACATTAGCAGAAACCCAGTTAGGCAGAATCTTAGTACTTACGAAGGTTCGAGAATACGGGTACTGGTTATTGGATATATTGCACAGACGTCCGCTTTCTGTATGTCTGGGGTTGTTTTTTTTGTTTTTTTTTAATAATATTTATTTGAAAACTTCGTTTACTATCAGTTAGTCTGTGTCTCTTTCTTTATGTATGTCTGTCTGTCTGTCTGTTTGTTTGTATGTCTGTCTGTCTGTCTGTCTGTTTGTATGTCTGTCTCTCTCTCTCTCTCTCTCTCTCTCTCTCTCTATCTGCCCCTCGTTCTTCCTCATTCTTTTTTGCTCTCTCTTAATCTCTCTTTCTCCCTCTCGCTGTCCATCTCTCTTCTCTCCATCCCTCTCCCTCTTCCTCTCTCTCTCTTTTTTCTTTCTCTCTCTAGATATCTCCTCTCTCTCTTTCCGCTCTCTCTCTCTCTCCGCTCTCTCTCTCCCTCCGCTCTCTCTCTCTCTCACACACACGGAGATAGTTATAGTTGTAGTACGAGTTTGCATTAAACAGCACATCATGTTGGTGTCTGTCTCGTGACGGTAGTGTCCACTCATTAGACTAGATCATTTCCATTAATTATAGATCAATCGCCGGCTAATCAGTCAGTCCTATGACGTCCATAAAATGGTGTTCACTACTCCCACCCATCCAGGGAGTGCTTTTGCACCCACACCCACACGCCCCCGCAGTCCTATAGACAAACCCATTCAATCCGTACACGTACCCTCCAACCCCTACAAATAACCTCCAACTCCCTCATATACCCTCCAACTCCCTAGCTTACCCTCCACCCTCCACGCACACCCTCCAACGCCTATACATAACCTCCAACTCCCTAGCTTACCCTCCAACCTCCCCACACACCCTCCAACCCCTATGCATAACCTCCAACCCACGGATCGGAAATATGTTTTTAAAGTGTTAGGTAGCCCTGCTAATATAGATAACTACAATTAGTCCGTTTTAGCCATAATGTCAACCTGTTAGGTCCGAGAGTATATGTGGATGTCCCTTGGTAGATCCAAATGGTACACATACCTTCTAACCCCTACACATACCTTCCAGGCTTCCAACCCCCACACATACCCTCCAACCCCCATACATACCCTCCAACCCCACACGTACCCTCCAACCCCCATACATACCCTCCCACCCCCACACGTACCCTCCAACCCCCACACATACCCTCTAACCCTTACACGTACGCTCCCAAAGATAGCAACTTCAAGACGTCTCGAATCGGAAATGTTCATTATTATATCTGTGGATGTCGCGGTCAGATCCACAGACCAATTGCAATCGACTCCCCACACATATACACGAACCCGCACGTTCAGTCCCGTACACTAACGCATACACCCCCACTACATCACACACTCTCTAACCCGTACCGTTAGACCCACAGTTAATGAATCCATGACCACACATGATATGATACCATTACCACGTATTACCACGTATAGCCGGATTATCCAGTCCCAGCAGTTGACGCTTCTACGAAACTTTACTGTTCAGTCTGTGTAGTCAGAAACAGTTACCTGCAAGACACTATTTTACCAGATGATGTCAACTTTTTACATCATGAATTTAAAGGTATTACCTTCTGGTCGACATTGTATAGTTCCCCTATTTAAAGGCATAATATCACAGTTATGTATGGTTGTTTTGGAATAGTTCTTAGCTATAACTGCAAAGTACATTCACTTTACATTCATAAAAAATCATGTTTGTACTTTCAAAAACCTTTCCACCGCTGTGTGTTTGACAAATCTTCACTGCAACACCACCTACGACTCGTAGAGTCGGGTTTAAATCAAACACGGCCAACGGCTTCTCATACACACTGCAAAAGGGACATAGCTCCTATTTGAAAAGTAATACATCAAATGACAAGATATATAGCGGAACGTTCCCCTATTAAATATAAAATAGTATTTGTTTTATAACTATCGAGTGCTAAATAACAACTTTTGGGTGGATAAATCAAGCGTAATTAATCTCAGATCGAAATTCGTTTGTCCGATTATACATGTTTATCAACTGTGATATT
This sequence comes from Lepetodrilus elevatus, assembly GCA_034780755.1. Taxonomy (NCBI): domain Eukaryota; kingdom Metazoa; phylum Mollusca; class Gastropoda; order Lepetellida; family Lepetodrilidae; genus Lepetodrilus; species Lepetodrilus elevatus. The sequence goes on from JAVCKZ010090529.1 coordinate 4,322, forward strand.
ATGCTTTTAACGAGGGGAACAAATAGTATCCCCTCATGTATTCGCCTTTTAAATTATTACTAGTTTGCGTCATTCTTAGCATGTGCATATCACTCATTCTCAAATGTCGTGCAATAATTCAACACAATGGTTGTCTTCTGATAACTAAGTGTATTACTACTATTATTTAGATCATCACAATGGCAGGTCTTGCTTACATCAGTCCAGTGGTCCTATTTCTATAGTATTCAAGTGTATTATGCAATTTCCAGTTAGCAAATATTATTTTAACATTCTTTTAATAATATCAAGTGGCCTAAAAGTGCATGTCTTTTCGTACCGTTACCATGTTTGCGCTGTGATGGAAACAGAAATGTAGTACTCTGGTAGCCAATGTTATTAATAATTATTAATAATAGTTTATCTAACAAATTTGAATACGTATTCACACCCATATTTCCATTTAAATTAATGTCTGAATTATAAGACAACACCATAATCTTGCTAACAAGTATAAGTTAAGTTCTCATTCTTTGAACAAACAACCAACATTCAATCGCATACCTATAAAATGCTGATCATTTATAATCCAGAATAAGTTAAATGTAGTTAAAGGAAATGCTCGTTCTTAATAATTAACCAATTTGATGTTATTTTGTAAGACTTTTAATTTTTAATTTACATTTTCTAATTGTGCACGAAATTTGAGAAGGACTCGTATATGTCTTGTGTGTTTGTAATGGAGATAATGTATTGTATTGTTTCGCTCAACTTTGAGTTGTATGACAACTTCCCCTCGTGGATATCAAAGTATTGTCCATTGTACAATGTTCAGGGTTCAAATCTGTTATAGCAGCCCTGAGAAATATGCGCGAAAGTAACCTTTCTGACGCGAGCATCACAGAATGCTGTTATCATCCTCGGTACTTCAGGCTTAAAATGACTGCAACATTAAGCGCTACGGTTTTCTCCATGTTTCTCCTGTTTAAAACTGAAAAACCGTGATATATTATGCGAACACATATTGAAATAATTAATACAAATACAATAATAAGTATTATGAATGGACCAGCTATCCGTATAAGAATATGTTGTCAGTAGGCCTACGTCACGCTACATTAAAAGTTTAACTTTATGAGGAGAACAAATGTTTTTGGGGAGGGCTTTCTTATAATTATACATAAACTTTACTGTTTACAGTAACTAATTATAGAGTGTCCATGCGTTGTTCAAAAGGGAAATGCTTTATTGTCAACGTTACAATTCATGCAACCCACAACGTAGCGGTAACCAACGTAACGCCTCTAAGAAAAAGTAAAAACTATCGTATGCAGTACGTGTTGCAGAATTTCTGCGGTTAGAATAAACGTGTCTTTTAAATGCTGATCTCACTAAAAGACGCGCATTTATGTTTGTGTTTCACCTCAATGAGTATTGTACTGTAAATGTAACACTTATTCGGTTAAATGTCAGTAAAAAAAGAAAATTCTGGTATATTAGAAACAATGCTAATCTCAGTTCTCGTTTGAAAGTGTACTTTTTGGTTGATGACGTAACACATGCACTATCTATGATATGTGCCAATTTACGTATACAATCTAACATCTAAAACAAAGCTTAATTCAAATAATTCACAACAACAAAACCTAGAAATTACCTTTAATTTCCGTTCTGGTATATAGATATTTCAGCGTTATACATTGCAAGTTTGAAAAATGTTTGATATACTGCGTGGGGATTTTACGGATACTTCAGTAGTTGAATCCAGAATTATGATCCGGTCCACTAAAATTATGTTCGTAATATTATTTAAATTATATTATATTCAATGAACAAAGTGATTATGTTATGTTTTAAAAGCACCGTACTTGGCAACATACCATGTATATCTATTAACAACACTCAAGCACTATAAACACTTGAGGGAATCTAGACTATAGTACTATAGTAGGATTCTTTTAAATAGAGCCCCTGGTTGTTTTCAATGTATAAATTATACAGGTGTTTGAGCCGAGTTTGCTTTACATTTTCGTGAAAACGGACCCAAAACCCAGTATATTGTTGCTATGTACCATCTCCAGCATGTACAGTGGCGCTTTAATAATACGAATAATAATATAATCCAGTTATATAGCGCCGATATATTTATAGACGTACCCAGTTTACTGATTTTGGTGATAAGCGTGTAGGTGAAATGTGCATGATTATTGTTTTTTTTTACGTACCTTACGCCGCCTCACGATGTATTACCCGTGAACCATTCTGAACAACATAATTCATCTCTGAATCAAACAGAAATTTAAGGATACGATCCTTTGTAACGTCGTATTAAGATTGTCTTTGGATTTGTAGTCACTATAAGGCATATACTTCTGTTAGCCTATCACCGGAATTCCTAGTTTTAAATGATACTCTTCGAAATTCGATGACGCACATGGAGCCGCTATTGTATACAACTAACCAGAGCAAATTTGTTCCATGATACAAACTAGGTATGTACTCACAAAACAAGCAAGCAGTGATGAGAGTGAAATAAACATTAAAGCAGTTTTAACAATCTCCTTGCTGGATTAGACACATATACAGCTCTTTAGGTCAGATCTGGTTGCCTTCAGCATGGAGAGGGTTAACCCTCAATTCAACCAAATTTGTGGACAGCAGATATCGATCAAATGTCTCATAACCCTCTCCCTGCTGGATTAGGCAAAAGCACTGCTCATTAGGGCATCAACGGTTGCCTTCAGCAGTGAGAGGGTTAAAAATACTGTAAAACACTTAAACTTGTTTGTAGTCCGATGTGATCGACAACTCAAATGTAATCGAGGGCTGTGCTGATCGTGGGATTTGAATTCAAGTTACTGGATTGTGAGTCCAACACTCTACCAACTGAGCCAAAAGGGTAATGCTGGCCGACTGAAAATCGTAAGTGTGCGCTGGCCGGGGACTGCAATTTTCTGATATGTTCTGATATTTGGAGCACCGCACACTAGACAACCGAAACCCGATGGAAATCGGCGACAGAAATCGCTAGTGTGCGGCTGTTTAATAAGCACTCTGGCCAAGACCAGTAGGAGCATCTAATATGACACCCATGGTGCATTCAGGCTGCATCCCTCCATACCGGTAGTACTATGTAGCGCTACAGAAGCCGTTCAGCCAGCATGTAGTACTATTTTCACAACGGGCATAGAATACGTAATGTTTTGTAGTAAAATGTAGGAAGACCCAAAGCATGAAGGGAATGGAATGAACACAAGCGCAAGCCGATTTCCTGCGATTAACCTACTAACCCGTTCAGCCAACCACTACTTTGTAGAAAAGTAGCATAGTGTGTAGTGTAGTAATTGTCAGTGCATCCTGAACGCACCCCTGCCTACATGTGCTTTTCATAGAGTATCAAGATAAGGTATTAATCCTGCTATGTTTAACACAAAAATATCCCTACTGATCTCGGTAAGTATGGTTACCCCCCTTTGGCTAAGTCAACACACCGTTGGACTCGCAATCTAGGCAACAACTCGGGTTCAAAAAAACGAGTATCATCACAGCCCTATTTCATTAAGAACAAACTATTTTAAACGTTGTGGTATTCATTAAGTATATAGTATGTTCCTAGCAAAACACACACACACACAAAAACGGCGACTATTTTAAACGTTGTGGTATTCATTAAGTAAATAGTATTTTCCTAGCAACACACAGACACACACACACAAACAAAAACGGTTCTCGTCTCAGGGTTAGCAATCAGATAGAATTCCCTGATCTTAATTCGAAAACAAAATGGCCAACACTCAGGAGGACTAAATTGCGACTGACAAACCAAATTAAGTACATCTCTGGCATATTCGGCATTCTGAGTTTTCCATGGAGAGTTACGGAATAAATACAAACTCTCGACTCTGGAAGGTTACTTGAAGCTAATTTCCCAAAAGACTTGCTACAAGAGCAAATAGTCCATGCAATGTCTGCCATATTGGCTTTAGAACAAAATGGCTGTCATTTTGCTTTACGTTCCAAACGTTTCATTATCTGCTTCGTTCACCGATTTACAGCAATGTTTGCCATATTGGCTTTAGAACAAAATGGTTGTCATTTTGCTTTATGTTCCAAACATTTCATTATCTGCTTCGTTCACCGATTTACGGCATAAGCTTTTTTTAGTTGAATTTACGAAAATACATGTTTGCTTTTCATTTTAACAAAGAAAAGTAATGACATCTCAAAGGATTTTAATACATATTTATTGTTTTCTGTCTTTGATTTGCTCTGCCAATCAAACCAGGCCCCAAGATTACCAAACTTGCTTGAGTGTGATTTCATGCTCAAATAATAAGTTTTGTTTACAAAACCGCACATAAAATTTGAGCTTGAGCATGAAATCGTACTCAAAAAGTTTCATAATCTCTGGGCTAGACATGGTCAATAGAAAACTGATTCATATTAATCCAGCAGTTAGATTAACACATTCGCCACAAACAATTTATCGTAAAATATGTCACTAATTCATTGTTTTAGCTACTGCTGTTTTCTCATCAATATTTAATTCAATTTTCTTTTCAACGTCAATCTGTCAGTCTCCAACCTTTGCAATTCTTCAATAAAGGTCAATTTCAAAATGATTACAATGGGAAAATAAAAAACCTGAAATGAGACGGAATTGGCCATGTTTTTTTGCTGTTTACTTTAAAACGGGATTCTCCATTTAACTGGAGCGAGGCGACATGGGAAGCTATGATTTAGTCTTTACGCGAGACACGAGAATCATTCCTGAAAATAAAACAGTGTGATTAACTGCGGCTTAACTGAGTTAAATCGAGAAAGGTAATAACCCAAAATAAAATTCATGATTACAGTCAATTAATTGTTGCTTTGCGCCAAATGCCAGGCCTAAAAACAAGAGCTGTAAAAAAAGGTCCCTATCAATAGAAAAATATATATAATAATTACAGTCAATTAATTGTTGCTGTGTGCCAAATGCAACAAAAAGCTAGGTTTGAAAGATTCCTATGCTGTTTATTGGTTATAGGAGGCTCCATGAAAGTAAAAGGCATGTCATTATCAGGCTGGTATGTAATGATATCAAAACTATGATGCCGATCAGGATATCGATATTTCTGACTGTCAAAGAGTCTGTCAACATTGAATAAAAACCTATAATAATAATAATAATAATAATACAAATAATAATAATAACAATAAATAATAATAGTACCGTTAATACAAATAATGATATAATAATAATAATAATAATAATAATAATACAAATAATAATAATAACAATAAATAATAATAGTACCGTTAATACAAATAATAATAATAATAATATACTACTACTACTACTACTACTACTACTACTACTACTACTACTAATAATAATAATAATAATAATAAATATAATAATAATAATAATATTAATAATAATAATAGCAATAACAATTATAATTGCAGCAACAGAATCATTAACATTTTTAACAATGCTTACATTTATTTGTCTACATTGCCCACTGTTTAGCTACCATCTCAACTTTGTTGAGCCATATTATTTCTTGTCAATTTGATATCATTTATCACAGAAGAATACAATTATTGAAGTTTATATCATCTGACTCTTGTGTGATTATTTTCCTTATTTAAAATAATTTTTCAAAATATATTTGTATTTTTTACGTTGATAAGTATTTACTAAGAAAATCGCAGAAAAAAAATATTGTATTCAGATTTCAGAAGAGCTGGCATCCTTCCAAGACAACATTGGAAGACAGCTGTTTACATGACATTTAAATGAGGACCCTAGAGCATTACAATATTTCCCCTGAAAATGTTTTTAAGCTCAGAGGATTAGCTAATTCATCAAAATGTCTCGAAACCTCGGAAATGGACGTTATTTTAACACAAATGTACTTCAAGGGCAGGGAAACAGACGCATCCTTTGCCAGTTCTTCTCCGTTAAAGATCTCAATCTATGATAGCTCTGACAATGGAATCCAGCGTCTGTTGATATCTGTACCGTAGTTACCCTGATAATTGCTTATAGTAAATCGAACACATAAATTAATAATAATTAATAGGCCACTTATAATGCGCCAAATCCACCCCCTAACGGTTAAGGCATGCTCTAAGCACGACATTATTAATCACCAAAAATACTATTTTTCCAACCCTAAAAATTACCACTTTTCTTTAATTCATAATTTTCTAATTATTTGAACACAATACATTTTTGATTTTGATTTTTGAAATTTATTTATTTTTATAGAAATCCTTAATTTATTTACCATTTCATTACAACAATATTTTCGTACTTTACGCCAAATCTGAGTAAACTGCAATACTGTATCAAATACGATCGCAAGTAAAATAAATATATTTCAAAATGGCTTCCATCATATGACACATTCCTATATTTTGTAAGAACCCATGCGGATACAGTCCAATGGTTTTATTCATGTATTCTCGAGAAAGTATGATCAAATTTGGACCCAGGATGTTTAATGGTGGCCGTAATGGTCTCGCAAATTAATTCAACCTACAACTTGTTAACGGAAGACAATGGGTAGACGTCATTAAGCATCTCTCCTCCTGGGAAATTCGCTTTGTGTAACTCGAAATTTGTTTCAGTGTTAATATCATGGTCATTATACCGGAGATTCCCAAAAGCTATCGTGATCGGAATCAAGCCCTGACCGCATACGGTTTTACTATAGATCAGTTGAGCAATAATGTTACATGAGTCTAGAGACTATGTATACTGTATACATGGTCTCTCACGAAGCGCAGTCGGAAAATATCGATTCGTCAATTTGACATTTTTATCTGGAAGTCGAATTAGCCGATTATCCCACTAACGTATATATGTACCGGAATTGCACAACTCCAAGCTTCGCAGCCAATACTGAATGACAATACAGTGTTTTATCTCGCAGGCCATGTCAGCGACAACGGAATCAATAACCACTGCCGTATACTCGGGGGAGATAAGCTGGAGGGGGGAGGGAGGGATAGATTTTTCTTTCTTTCGTTTTTTAATTCCTTTGCATGCAAGTCATAAAAGAACAAAAAATGAACATACATAAAAAGGAATATAGAGGTATGAGTGGTAGTTGTTTTTTTCCTGATTGTACCGTATGATTGGTTAAATGGTTGTTAGGCAGTAACCACAAAATAGCAACATGGAGTTGGGTGTGGGGACAACATGCAAACTTCAGTGCACATTGGCGATGTTCCCGGCATTACTGCAAGTCATCATTGGATCTAGAAGCTGGTGGGGTGGGGTGAGGTGGAGTGGGGTGGGATTTTTTTGGTTGTGTGTGTGTGGGGGGGATTTGGTGGTGTATATAGTACCTCCACACCAAAAAAATAATTTAATGAAAATTAAAATATAAACGCCTAGGATTATATAACTTTTAATATTTTCGTAATATAGAAACATGAAATCAAGTGTTCATGAAATTGCATATCCACCCACACCCATCCACCCCCCA
>JAVCKZ010090540.1:0-11784 GCA_034780755.1 Lepetodrilus elevatus
AGTTATGTCCCCTTGCATATACATAATGAAGAAAATATGAATACGACCATATTCAGGTTGTCTATCAGTAGACTACATGGCCGGTATTCATAAAAGGGCTTAAGTCAGTTTTTGATGATAAAATATATAGCAAAAACTGACTTAGCCCCTTTATGAATACCGGCCCAGGTCTATTCATTTACATACGAGGCCTCCAGAGGCTGGACCAGCCTGCTGAATGAATTCCGAAAAGCCGAGCACTATGGCGATTTCTGCAGACTGATCGGGAACTGGTCTGGCCCCGTATGTAAATGAAATATGTGTTCTCTGGGTAACTCTTCTGTGAACTAAAATTAGTCTCTTGTTTTAAACTTGTATCTTAACATGTTTGTTGTCCATTTATGTCGGAATTATAGCTCTACAGAGCTAACGTTCATTGTTATACATATATCCGATATTAAATAACACTTCTTCTTCTTCTTCTTCTTCTTCTTCTTCATATTCTTCTTCTTTATGACGGAATAATAGCTCTACAAAGCTAACGTTCATTGTTATACGTATATCCGATGTTAAAAACCGCTTCTTCCTCTTCTTCTTCTTCATCATCTTCTTCTTCTTTATAGTTACGATTTTCTATAGATACTATGTGAACATATCCAGGAGTTCGTTTATGTTTCAGAGTGCAACCTATTTTAAAGATATAGCTCGGTATCAACGAAAATCAATGTAATCATAGTTACTATTTTCTATAGATACGAATTCAAGATATCCACGAGTTCGTATATTTTTCTAGTATCTGTTTACAAGTCCTAAGACGATCAGTAATCAGTGTATGTTTATACAACACAGACATCCACGTGTTAAAGTAAAGACATACCTTAGTATTAAATGAACACTAATAGCTACATACAATGGTCTGAACGGTTTTCTGTAGCCAAACAAATTAGTTCTTAGTCTAGAGGTGTCATCACATGTACACGATCTTCTCTAACGTTAAGACATTCAACTGCGATGAAAAACACAAAACCATGCTGAAATTACCATTTGGATGTTATCCGTTACATATAAGAAATGAGCAATACCGTCGTCCGCCAGTTCCATAGGGAAATAACTTGTGTAATTACAGAGCAGGTGACGATTTGTAACGATTTGATGACATGTTTACAACTGGTTAATGATCGGGCACCTGCTAGAAGAGCCGTTTTGCATCATTGCAAGTTTTTACCTTTTTTTCTTTTTGTTACTGGATTCTCCTATATATAATGTATTAACGCTGCACTATAGTGTAAACGATGTGGATAGCATTTTTTTTTTATTCCACCTATATGCGAAATTGTACATTAAAATGCACAAAACAATCAAGTCAAACATGCCCAAGACCATTCTAACCAGTGTTTTATAGACTACGTGGTGCCTAACATAATGCATAACAATAAAGCTCATCCAGAAAAATACTAATGGTTTTTATCATAAGCATACATCGCCATTAACAAATATACAGCTCTACCGTTTTCTAATGACCCATCGGAATTTCCTCATAATAGCAATATAGCTAATGCTTCATTGGATCTCAGATGGCTATGTAGTAGTAGCAGCCGCCATTAAACGCAGTCTTAATACGAAACATCAAAGTTTTATAAAGGCTCATGTTGTCAAAGCGAGTACGCTACGAGATAATGCAGATCTAGCCGCGCTTCCCATGAGAACGTCCACGTATACAGATAGTAGAATAATAATGCAATCTCGTTGGCAGCGTGCCGTGTTATAAGCATCTGTAACTATGAACAGGAATCCGAAATATGATAAGCATTGGGTAAACTCCATTATTTAAGCCGATTCGTATTCGAGAGGTTTGTGCACGTTCATCTTCAAGGTTGTTGTGCACGTGACAGGAGTGTGCACGTGTTACTATTGCAGGTATACATATAGAATTGTTTTATCACACGGTTTGCAATTCATCACACGTCCGTACCATTGGAGTTGACTCTTGAGGGACATCTTGCTTGAAGTCAAGCGTATCTGGTGACGGTGTGCGTTGAGGAATAGGGACTTGTTTGAAGGGCGAAAGGAGCACAATACAGGGAGTGGACTGGAATAAGGAGTGGACGTTGTTACTAGTTGCTGTTGGCATTTGGTTAAAATACGGTCTTCATAATAGAACATAAATTCTGTGAGAATCATCGAATCGAAATGTCGGCGAAAGGTCATATTATCGCAATAGCAGCGTCACGGTAAGTCGTTGATTTACATAAATTATTTTTAAAATGTTGCATGCTTTGTAGTATAAAACGTATATAACAGTTAATAAGGATTCAATGCAACCATAGACACTTCCGATTCAGACCGGAAATGACGCCGCTATTTTACCATAAGGGTACCTTGCTTATTTTCTCTTTTATAATTTGTTGTTATTTTTACAAAAGTTTTCACAGGTACACGTGAACTAAATTGATATTTTCGTTTGTATTCCAACTTAGCACGTGACTTGTATTAACGAGTTTGTCTGCGTTTAATGCTGATGATTACCTTGAGGTGAAACCCGAGATTACAGTTGCTGCAAGCTCAGGTTCTATAATACAATTACCATACGTGCAGATCTGTCATGACAAGCGTCTAATCTAATCTGTCTTTCCTCTCAGAAAGCGAATTTAATTTAATTTATTAACTATATATTAATAAATCATTGTATTTTCTTATTTCTGTTTTAAAACATGTACAATACTAACAATTAGATTTACACAACGCAAGTCCCATGATATGCTCGCAACGCTGGTTAGTAAAGCATTTATGTTGCCTTGTTACGTGTTCATTGTTAACTACGAATGTAACGTTAATATAAGTGTAGATAAAACTAAAAGATTCGTCGTTTAAATGCATCTACAAGAGTTTGACCAGGTAGGAAGAAGTGATCAATCCCCCGTTTCACAAAACTATCGTAGTGCTACGAGACATACCTCCTTACTAGCCGTTCCGTGTTATTAAATTTACGATTCTCGTAACGTTACGATCGTTCTCCGGAACGGTACCCAGACCTCCGTTCCACAGAACGATCGCACGTAGTACTACGACAGTCGTGCCCCATTAGCAGCTCCACGCATAACGTATATGAGTTACGTAGCGTTACGTAGCGTTACGATCGTTCAGTGGAACGTGGCCAAAGCCATTAGTAGATTTAAGTACGTCGTTCATTTTCTAACGCTGTCTGCCTGGAGAAGGTCACCTACTATCTGCAAGGCTGGTATGTAGGTGACATGATCTATACACACGGTAAGTCCAGATAGTTACGTGTAGAGTTACAGACAAGGAAGCCATATAAGTTCAGACAAAGGATCTATGCAAGGCCACGTAGATCATATGGGGCAACAATAACGCGAAAATAATATTAATAACGAATGTATCCAAACATGAAGTTCAGACAAAGGATCTATGCAAGGCCACGTAGATATGGGGCAACAATAACGCGAAAAAAATATTAATAACGAATGTATCCAAACATGAAGTTCAGACAAAGGATCTATGCAAGGCCACGTAGATATGGGGCTACAATAACGCCACAAAAATAATTGATAACGAATGTATCCAAACATGAAGTTTGTATCCATGGGCAGCTATTTAGGTATGTATTTGTTAGAATCCTGGAAAAGGGTATCTTACTTTGTTTGGTGTATTCCTTTTTTCAATATATGAACAATGTTTCCAACCGACATATATATATTGTTGATATGCTGAAAAATGGAATTGACACAGGTCAGAACACAAAGTTAAATGTCCGGTTCCAGGATCCTAACACAATCCTAACACAATCCTAAAAGGATCCTGGTAACGATGTCGTTGCGTATACGATGGCTTCGGAAACATGGCCACTGAACGGTATGAACCATATTTCAAGCAAATCAAACCTGAAAGGCATAACATAATTTCAAGTCGAACAAACCGGGCCCCGAGATTACGAAACTTTCTGAGCACAAAAACGTACTCAGACTATGACGTCCGATGTCGTTTTATGAACAACATTCTGAGTTGAGTACGACATCGTACTCAGAAAAGTTTCGTAATCTCGGGGCCTGGAAAGTATGAAACATTTTAAGCCAAACAAACCTGAAAGCTGCGATATACCGATATCAGAATGGCATATCTGTCAAGATTATCACCGTTTATCTTAAGGAATTCCTTTACGGGAAGCCGTCTTTTTGTCAACTCGTACCCAGACCCACCATATAAGCTGATGCTTAATTACATCCTGCTGTTTCTCGACGGTACACGGATGAGATCGCCATCACTGCGCCCCGAGACCGCCAATATCCTGAAGAGAGAGTAAACGAATTTTCTGAAGTCAGATTAGGTTAACAGAAATTGCAGCCGTCGGTTAGCTGTGTGCGACAGGTTCTGTTGGAGCTGTGGATTACACACAGGAAGACTTGTTACATTAAATGTACGGAGTCCAGAGTTCAGAACGTGAGGTTCAATGGAGGTCTGCACGCATGGGTCTGTCCCCGACTGTAGGCTGACTTGCACAGTGCAGTAGATAGACGTGAGGATTGGAAGATTTCTGCAATGGTTGTGTGTATCTTGGCGCAACTGTTGTATACGTAGCATGCCATCTAAGCCTGTGCACTCACATATACATACAGCGTACCTTGGTATTGTATAATTATTTGCAAGACGAGTACAGTGGCTGATGCTGCAAGTGTGTGTGGCTGATCCAGGGCCGGTATTCATAAAGGGGTTTAAGTCCGTTTTTGATGACCAAATATATAGCAAACACTGACATAGCCCCTTTTATGAATACCGGCCCTGGGTATCGTTTCACAGAGCTCTCTTAGCTGCTAAGGGATCATAGCACTCTCTTAGCAATGTATATAGCTACCGGCAAAGAGAGTGCTACTAGGTCGAGAAACGATACCCTGGGTTCTGCCGCACGGGTACCATCCAGGCCAGTAGTATAGCCAATGCGTTGCACATGATGGTGTGTGGAAGAACGGAAGGGGAAGTTGCGCAGTTGCTAGAGCATCAGATTACGACAGTTCAATGTGATCTGTAATCCTGATTGGAGACCAGCAGTCCGTTGCACGCCGCTCTTGTAGTGCTACACTAGTTGTAACTGGGCTCCCACCACAATATAAAGCGTTGACGTTACAATAGTTGTAGCCTACAAGAGCCTCGTGCAACGGGCACCAGAACCTTCTCTTTATGGTGACCATCATATTTCAGATTCAATTTGTATTAGATTCAATTTTCAATTTGCGGTTATTATTCTTGATTTATCGGTTCAGCTGTTGATGTTTGGTAATTGTCATTGCTGGCTCCTATAAAATCGTAATTATTTATTCATATTTTTTTTAAATTGGGATTTATATCCACTTTCAAGATTATTTCACTTATATCACGGTTTGTCAGTTAAGGGCAGGAGGAAACCCGCAATATCAGTAGTGCTGATGTATTTCAAATTGATACGGTTCATTTGTTATTTACTTGTTTATATTCAACGATATAACACATCTGCAAACGTATTTGACATGTATATGCTCAAATTAGCAAAACAATTATTTGTTTCTTCGTAATGATGTTAACGCAATCATCCGTACTTGATCTATCGAACACAACTTAACCTAGTAGTATGCCAAGCAAAGCATGACGACACCAATATACTGGCAGCAGTGACCGAGATAACTGTGTCAATGAATACTGAAATGTCCCGTTAATTATGGTATTAGCCGATACAGAACAGTATAAGGGGTTGTGAATTAAGGTTATATTTTTCTCTCTCTAGAAACATATCACAATTTAGTGGAACTACACACGCAACCATCGTCCATCTGATATCCATAAGTCCAAAAAGAACGATCGTTACTCTAATTAACTAATGCATTTTTTGACATTTTAGATTCTGGGACTATTAGCAAAATACTAGTACATAATATTGGAGTTAATGTACATTTTATGAGAGGTATTATACATTATACAAAATATGCGACGATTCTAGTTATTTGAATGGTTGAGAGATGTCTTGTACAAAATAAGTGATCAAATTGTTCTTATGGATCCACAGTGCTCCAGTCCACCCAGCTGTAAAATGGGTTCCCGGTAGGATGATATAAAAGTGTGAGAGTTAAGCTACTGGCGCCTGAATAATTATTGATTGAGTTGTATACTCCCCGGGGAGTTCAGAAGGTGACATGAGTGCGCAGTGGTGCATTGACCGGAGAAAAGGCGATTCGGGAATACACAGAACCGGTACCAGATTGATCAATGGTAGGAGAAACTGTGGGCAACGTGGCTCGCAGCGGGTTCAGTAGTACCGGAAGTTGTTCTCGACACGGCAGTGACGATTACATTGTTCTCGTCACTTCAGTGACGACATCGCTTTTCTCAAGAGTGATAAATATCAGTATTTCACTGTTACGTATACGTATATAATAAAGTATACATATTAAATTTTACAAAATAGCTGCCACTAAAGTTACCGAACCTAACGTTCATACGTAAATAAATATACCTGTACGAGTTGAAAATCAAAGACGTTCGAAACAATGAAAGAAAACAAGCAAACATTTACATTATTTACATCTTCAATGGAAATAAAAATGCATCTATTGTAAATAGCGCACTGCCTGTGGGCAAATTATAAATGAGTGTAGGGGCGACTCATTCTATACCTTCCCCCGAGTCTTCATGCTTTGCGTTTATTTCATTATATAGTTGTTCTCTACACAAAATGTTAGAGAATATTTATGAGTAGCCCAACCCGAAATCATCATCAAACTTACTCTGTGGGGATTTCTACAACAACTCCTAATTCCCCTGACAATAGAAGTGGGCGGGCCTCATGGCCGGCCAGAAAGCGTATTTGCATTTCCCTTGGTTGTCGTTCACTGTTTCTATCACTTTAAGGAGGATAACAGTTGATCTATCACGACAATGAGATCCTACTTATGGCAGTGCATATTGATTTCAGTGCGGTTGTGTGCCCAAACGGTGTTAAATTAATACATTTTCCCATCTGCAGTTGATCATGAGAGAAAGCTCCATATATTACATGGAATGTGAACCGAAAAAGAGTCTAACGAAGTAACTTTTCCACGCCGCCATGAGACGTGGGTTAGCGAGCACGGTTTTAACCGGATGCTGTCGGTGCATCAATGTCGACGTTAGTTGCGGATATGTCGACAATAGCCTACTCGTGATGACACGAACATGATCATGCCCGATATAAATTCACATTGAAAATGTGATCATTGCATCTGTTCACGTTTCCACATGTGTCACACGTTTATGTTGTATCGTACGTAAATATATTACATAACTTTCGAATAATAAATATATATTTAGGGAACATGATATGGATATATAACATTGATTAACATGCATACTTGCCCATGGTGTATATGCATAATGCAAATGCAGCGTAATTTGCATCAATTTTAATATTCGTGCGAGAGGGCGGACCCAGATTGTCAGACAGTAGGTCAGCGTTTCACGAAAGTGTCGTACGATAGTCCGGGCGTAAATTAGGCCCTGAAATTGCGAAACTAGGGTCCGTATTCTCGAAGCTTCTTATCTAAGAGTTTCTTAGTGAGAAAAAATATATTCACACATTAACACAAGCAGAAATCCACCTCGATTCACGCAAGGACTTACGTAAGACACAAGCAAGTATACTACTACTAATAATAATACTAATACTGTACTACTGTTTACGTGAAACACAAGCAATTATATATATTGGGGTTTATAGTCGCTTTCTAGATTATTTCACTAATTTCACCTGTTTTACTACTACTACTACTACTACTACTAATAATAATACTACAACCCAAACTTCCATTTACATCGCTAGACGGTTATTATCATTTACATGTATATGTCATCATTCCGGTATACCATATAGTAAACTATATATACCGGTACATCAACGTAGCGTTTTAAAAATATATATACTTTTACCCAATAAATCTTCATCCCACAAAATTTGCTGGTGTAAGCCGTTTAACCCTATATACATTCACCTCTGTGTATCCTGGGGAAGCTTTCCTCTTTTCCTATGTTGTTTATTGTTATCTCAGACGTGATCATGAACGCGGATCTAAACCCCAATCACCCCCAACACTAACAAAAAATCCCAGACTTGAAGGTCGCGGTTATTTTCAGAAATTTAACCCAGTAAATCTTCATCTCCCACCACCAAATGAAACTCGCTGGTTTTTAAAGACGTTTAACCATGCAAATCTTCATTGCAACCCATGGTACCAGATGCTTGAAGGGCTTGACAGCTTTACGTCGGCATCCGGTCCCCATCTCGGCTTCAGATGGCGGCGATAATTGTACGAAGAAGGTGCTTTAATGATGCCTAAAATCAGATTTCCAATAATTGCTTCGAAGTCACGGGGCGATATCTTTAATTAATCAGTGCTAAGCTGTCGTAAATCGCGCTCCGCCGTAAGGTGCGCTACCAGCCGACGCTGCTCAAAACGTAGTTTGCAATTGAATCAGCGTTGACGCGGAGCTTTTATAACAATAGTAATCCGCGCCGTATAAACAAGTCGATGGGTTCTGATGCGCAATCCTTCCAATCGTACGTATACTGGTATTGTAGACGGATACAATGACATTGCCAGGATATACCAGTCGATAAATATCGAGATCGGAAATGCACTCAGAATCGCTTATTACATCGGTGTCTTCTTTCAGTGATCCATCAAAGGTTGAAATAGGAGATAAATACTGATGACTTCCTCGTGGAATAGCTAGGCTGCCGTCTCGCACCGTACATTATCAATATCAACATGCTCAAAACTGTTTTGTTTCCGTATTCCGGAAACTAACCAGAAACAATGGAATCTTTGGAGTCATGGCGTTCGGTTCTATTACGTTCTTCTTGACAGATATTCCGTGTGAACATTTATATTGCCCCAAATCCACACTCTAATATAACGCAATCTATCAGCGCTATGTACATTATTACCTCGATAAATGCATAGTGACAGTGTCTTTTAATTTTCCTTCTCAACTACCTGGGGAGTATACAACCAAAACTGCCTTTCAAAGCAATAATTGGTTCATCATTTCACATGCCTTCCGGGTACCCATTCTCTTCGGGATGAAGAGTATCGAACTAAACCACTTGCCCAAGGAGACACCGTGCACGTTTTCCAGCCTATGTTTCAATGTATTTTCCTAGATACTTTCAGGTTCTAGGTCACCCAACATGCCGAGCTTAACTATGACTCTCCCATAGTAGTAATACTACTACTAATAATAATAATGTTAATAATAATAATAATGGCCATTTATACCGCGCCAGATCCACCCACTAATGCATGCTCATAGCGCTACATAAGATATACATATTAATATTAATTTAAAACTAGATACATTAATATACAGGGATATACAGGAATATAGTAGCACTTGGACGTCGTCATACCATTCCTAATTTGGTACCCTTAACAGTGTGATTGTGAAGTTTATGGCTAATGAGTTACGCCGCTTAGTACAGGTGACTCCGCCATGGAATTTCACAGCCTAGAAATACTAGTAGTTAGATGTCGTGTTATGTCTCCAAGCCACGATAGTCTCCAAGCCAGGACATCGAATAACGTTAGTGCTCAATAGCAGACTAAGCTATGATTTCTCGAAGCTCATATCTACTACCATCTTGCCTAGCCTACGTGACCTAACTCAATTTCTTTGTATGGTCTCTTGGCTGCAAACCTACCGTTTTGTGGGCACACTGAAATCAAAGCGCTGCGGTCGGAATTGATAGGCCAATCAGATTCTTCCTAGGCTCCACATACTTTGTCACTCGACAACAAATATGTCGCAAGTTGTTACTGTCACTGGTTCCATACACGGATGTCATATCAAAACAAGAGCGTTTTTTCTTGAATGGCGACAAGAGGTACACCTGAGTGCCAGGAAATGCAAGAAAAGTATATCAAGTTGATTTACCTGATAACTTTGAAAACCCAAAAGGAATATATCCCCACCAGTAGCCTACCGATGGTATCGTCTGCTTGATTATATGCTACACACAAAAAAACGTCAACGACCTTCCCAACACATAACCTTGAGTGAGTTTCTTCTCAGACATAATAAGTACTGTATTTACCTTGTCAATATATCGATGAATTCTCAATGTCAAAATTGAACACCTGTTGCACGTGGAAAGCGTACACTAATCCAGTTTTGAGCACTTTCTTGAAATTTAAGTTGACTGCTTTGAAAACAATTCACAGCGATAATCGTCCAATAACAACATATTCACTCATGATTTCTGCATCCGTCTTAGTTTTTAATCCATTGTATTTACTATAATTCAATCTTGATCGTTAGTTCTAGTAGTCTATTTGTTCCTGTCGATCAGCTGATCAACATGTCAACACCTTACCGCGCGCACTGACAGACTGTAATATTTGTAAAATAATAATTGATAGCTGTACTTAGGAAACTGTTGTTTTTTCTCTCGCCACTCTCTATATAAATGGGGGCATACTATACAGTTTATCATTATCAACGGCTGTATAGTCCCTTCAAAAAGTAAGTTGTGCATGTGTTTCATTGCCTCTGTCATAGTGTTTTTGTATTTTATACAATATGAATGGAGTTTTGTTCCAATTAAAGTGATTTCAATGCAGTTTTATTGCATTCTAAATGCATATCACTACTCTCCCTAGTCGGAAGGTGTAGGCATCATTGAATGTGGAGTGCTTCGGTCACTTCCTGCTATGTTTCAGGCATGTGAGTTGTTGTTGATATACGGTGCCTGTCTTTGGGTGCATTTTGCCAATTCTTGACATCAAGTACATGCCCTTTTCATCTGTTTATATGACTCATGGAGACCTTCTGTAGACGGGGATATGAGCCTATTTAAGATTGATACATACGTTTTCCATCAGCAAGCGCTCAGAGTAACCTATTTTATATGATAAATGATAAGGGGAAACATAATATGGTCATTATGTTATAGAGCAAACATTTATCATATATTCTTTCACGTGTCTCACATTTCAAATGAACAGTTATTATATTACTCGAGTTAGAATAAATATTGTTTAAATCATAAGGGGAAACAACTGTAGTATGCCACCTATATTGCTATAAGAAATAGTGTTCATGAAAGTCTATAATCGCGTTAATCAACACATTTTATCGGAACTACGTGTGATTGTTATATAATCTTTCGGACGGTAGTAAATTTGATGTTAAGGTGACTTTTATTAGTCCGCATATATTCGTGGCTATCAGTAAAACATTGTTTTCGATTGAATCCACATTAATAAAACACATCTGGGGTAATAAATATGATATTACACGATGTTCTATTTCATATCAACTTTATGTCCCTCGTGAACTATTTTTATTTGCACTCGCTGAAGCTCGTGCATACAATTATTACACTAGGAACATAAAGTTGATATGAAATACTAGTAGAACATCGTGTAATATCCTCTATTTCCGCTATTATTTGATGTAAACATATTTTTATTCAACAAATATAATAATAATACCATCTTGTGAAGATCTTGGACGAATGCCAACCAAGGTAACAATGGTACTGATAAACACCACGCCATTATGCAAATTCACAACGGTTTAAACCCGTTGACTCCCAAGTCTATTATCCCAACCATGTCCTAGGCATTTATACAATATCTTCAGACATAGCTTGGTTAAGGTAAAACGGATTAATAACGTTGGTATATGTAGGCCATCCTGCACGGTCTAATGGCTTAAATGGGGATAATATGGACTCTTCAGTTAATACAAAATTGAACTTCTAAAAGTGCCATGAATATCAGACATAGC
>JAVCKZ010090551.1:0-11783 GCA_034780755.1 Lepetodrilus elevatus
GTAAAAAACATAAAATGCTGTAGAGATTGATGGAAATTGTGCTATGCCATAACTACATGAAAGGACATTATGGCTGACGAAAAAATATACACGAGCGAAGGGCTTTATATCGAGGGAGCACTGTACACGGTATACGACTCTTGTAGCTCTACGAGTGTTGTAACTATACATGCAGTGGTTACTACATACACGTATAGGGAAATGCGACTCCTGTAGGGCCACCATCGTGCTGTGCCACGGGCCTCTGACCTATTGCCTATGCCGTCATCTCCAAACATAGGGGACACACTCATCAAGCCCCCTGCTGATGAGTAACAGTCGTGGTCACGGTCCTACATTGAGACCTGCCAGTAGTACCCCGATGAAGAGGGCAACTCAGGGTAAACAATGCCTACTATGTTAATAGTGTTCCGTGAATCTAAATTAATTTTTTTCTTTACGACATACACACCTTTACATTTACAATGTCAATGTAACTGGAGCTCATCCTACCATGAGCGAGCGAATGAATATACTGCAGAGTGGCACGTTAGTCCTGAACCATAAAACTATCTATACAGGTATAGGTGAATCCATCGTAACCTTGGACAGTATCAGTTTCCTCCAACAAAGACACGACCCCGAGATTACGAAACTTTCTGAGCACAAAAAAACGTACTCAGACTATCACATGACGTTTTATGAACACAATTCTGAGTTGAGTATTTTCAGAGTTGAGTACAGAAACGTACTCGGAAAGGTTTCGTAATCTCGGGGCCTGGGGGCCTATTCTCGAAATGTTCTTACAAACTTTTTAGCCTAAGAACTGTTCGTAGTCATACTGTAAGAATCGGTAAGAACTGTTCTCAGGCTAAGAAGTTCGTAACAACGTTTCGATAACAAGCCCTCTGGTACGTTGTATTGCTGATAGGCATTTAAAATGTCTGATTTACAGCCAATAATATATTTATGCAAATTTTATTAGCCAACTTGTAGTATTATGCTTACTTGGTAAAATAAAATAGGTCAAATGTCTTATATTACCCATATAAGATGTTTGAACATAGATACAGTACATAGGATTGCAACATTAATGATTGCAGTGGATTGACTTTAGTCTATGTTCACGATTGGTGGCTAAAATAATATTTTCAATAGTTTCTATGGCGTGCAATGGTCTGGAGTGTAAATCACTGCCTATAAACACTACTTTTATACCAGCCTAGCTGAGATTTTACTAAAGTTACAGCACTGAGAATCGGAGAAATCTCAGCTTCAAGCCAAATCTCAAACTCAAGGTTGTTTAGAGAAATTGGCACCTGGAAAATTAGCTATAATAGTTCATGTCAATGAAAGCTGTAAATATGCAAACACACAATATTATCAGTACATTTTCAGATATTCTGGCGAGCACAATAGACCAGTACTTAGTGCCACGGAGGTAGTGGGTCATTAACCTTCTCCCTGCTGAATTGTCCCATTGTGCATGTGGGTTTGTAAACCAAATTCCTTTCAGCTCACATATGATATAGTCTGATAGAGTAGATCTATGACAGTGTTGCTTTAGAAATGTGTTGTGTGTCGTGATAGCAAATATACCGTGAATATGCTTAGTCAGCTAAAATAATCAATGGGATTGCAAAAAGGAGTGTCAACTATTACCACAGACTTAATCTTTACATCTTTATCATAGCCTGAAACAATATTCAAGGGCGGCAACTAAACATTAGCAAGATTACATATCACGACTCCGTGGAAGTTCCAGTTGCCAAGTTAACTACTGTACGCCAGCAAACAGCCACGTGCTAAATGGGGGCAAACAATTAAAGAAATGTAGTTAAGACTGGACAAACAAACCTGCCTCGACATCGGAGTCAAATTTCAAACAGAACCCTACCTACACGTGGACAACACTCCACACACTGCCTGCCTCGACATCGGAGTCAAATTTCAAACAGAACCCTACCTACACGTGGACAACACTCCACACACTGCCTGCGTGTCCGACAATACATCCAAACCCTACGTACAAATAATTTGAATTAACATATTCTATACTGTGACAACGTACTAGCGGTACCTGTAGATCCAACAGCCCATAACAAATCCAGCCTCCAGTTATCAGGGTTAGAAGTCCCCACTCATCCCACAGCCCCATCCATGTCCCCTAATGTTAAAGGTATCCTACCGACTAGTAGAAATTTAATGTTTAGTTATTTGTATCATTATTCGAGCAAGTACGTTTTAAAGTAAATTTCTAACCCGGAGTCATCCACAGAGCTGATGACATAACATGCATAGATTGCCATGTCATTGGGAGAAGATACTTACAAACAGCGAAGCCTTATCTGCATGATCCATAGCTGGTGTTTGTGTTAGATTCATAGGAAAATAGGAATACACACTGTCAGGTAGTAGGTGTACACACGCTGTCAGAAAGTAGGTACACTCCCTGTCAGAAAGTAGGTACACTCGATGTGAGAAAGTAGGTGTACACACGCTGTGAGAAAGTAGGTGTACACAGTCAGAAAATAGGTGCACTCGCTGTCATAAAGTAGGTCCACACACGTCAGAAAGTATGTACTCGCTGTCAGAAAGTAGGTGTACACACGCTGTCAGAAAGTAGGTGTACACACGCTGTCATAAGAAAGTCAACTAACAGGAGCCCCGGTCAACAGACGTCAGGTCGGTGGGACAACCGGCTAGGTAATGAGCTCTCTCTCTCCCTCTCTCTCTATCTCTATCTCTCTCTCCGTCACGTCACTCCCTTGGACATGTTTGCATTCTCCACAAGCGTCCAGTTTTTACGTCACAGCGCACATGTACAATCGTGGCGTTCTGTGGTAAACTGAGAGATGTGCTGCCACCCATGAAAGACACGCACGAGACACCTGGTCTCTGTCAAGGGCGTGGTGTCAGCTTGCGACACCGAGCACCCGGTACAGAGCTGCGGACGTGACCAAGTACGCAATGTGCAATGCAGCATAACTATTACCTACTAAGATCTTACAGAGCATGTTGTGACTGTCAAGTTTCCTCTCAAGCGTGACCACAGCATTGATCTCTCAGGCTGAATTTATATGGAAGATAGACTAGTCAAGTAACAGGCATTGTCACCAAATAGCAGTTATTATGAGAGCTGCAATGCTTCACTCAGGTATTCCGTGCACTGAATATTGACAATACACGAATTGTATTTGTTACCCAAATACTTGAATATTTTCATATTCGCTGTCATTTTTTATATGACATATTAGGAGATGTATTCAACAAGGTCTATCTCTATTTTGTTAGTTTGGTAGCAGTAGGTTTTTTTAAGATTGCCAAATGTTTTTACGAACAAAAAACATCTGATACATTATTTATGTCCACAGTTTGGAAGTACTTTAGCTTTCCAAATGATTAAGAAAATACAAATGAGAAGTATAACTGTTACAAATATGAGTGAAAACTATTTGCCAATAATGTTCAGTTTTTTATCACAGTCCACTTCATCTGTTGATTGTTTTGGGGGTTATTAAAGATAAGTTTAAGAATGGTTGGCATGCATTCTCTCATACATCAATTATTTTATGTTTGTGTTTTTTTTATATATATACGTTGTTAGAACTATTTAAGTATATTAATAATTTCAGTATAAAGATCAGTTTACATTAGGCAAGAGTTTCGATTTATTTCAGGGAAGTATATTCTTTCAAAGAAATACCGTGAACATTTTCGGGAAAACTCTTTGAGCATCTAAATAAGTATGGATCAACACTGATTGATAGGCTGCATAGAATTGACTTGGTCAATTTACTGTTTTTCATTCTTTTTATTATAATTATTTTCATTCATATTCACAAATAATTATTTGTATAGTAGAACCATCCTTTCTGAAACTGCTGCAGTCTTTACAAATAACCAACTCTCAGCAACTTGTACATAGGTCTACCTGTAGATTAGGGTGAGCTTGGGTCGCTACATGACATCACGTACAAAGCCAATGTCATTCCAGGCGATCGCGAGCACTAAATAAGATATTGAACATAAATAATGTTATTACGGTATGCTAAATCCTCCATAGCCCTGACATCTATTTAAATGATCGATCAAGAAACATCCAGCAATAAATGCACGCCTCTCACCGAGGTAACAGCCCGATATTGGTGTACTTAGCATAAATCTTATTGCATCTGTAGACAGTGCATACTTCATGATAGTGCTCCCTCGATATAACGCTACATTTGGGGGCTATGATATAACCCCTTAATGTGCAATAAAGGAAGACTTGTGTATACCCCTTTGAATGACAGTGGCGATGCACACACCATACTCATCTCGTTTTACCCCCCCCCCCCCCCTAAACTCGTAGCCCTGGATCTATATTTACACTGTTTAAATCATCAATGATCCAACCTCAATGTACTTTGCACTGAAACATTAACCCTCTCCCTGCTGAAGGCGAGTTAACTTGCCCAATCACATGCAGAAATAGAACACTTTGATTTTATTCAGCAGTGAGAAGGTTAAAATAGTCTACCTTGCTTCATTTATATTTTATATTTTTGAATTGGGTTTAGAATCTGCTTGGTTTAGAATCCGGACTTGCAAGCTGTTCACCACTTACCAGTATTGATAACAGAGAAATACAACGGTTGGAAGCGATAATGTGTCAGACTTACTCATCTGTACTCATCCTGCTATCGTTTCACGAAGCTCTCATATATCCACAATAAAGAGCATAGCACTCTCGTACGTCCCTGATCGCCATGCAGGGACAATAACTAACTTTAAAACAAATTCAGTCATTGCTGGTGAAAGATCCTATTTCTGTTGATGTCATGCGATCAGCTGATACCGGCATCCACATTTCAACTGGAAATTTGGCGTTTGTTAGATAAATTTGTTGTCAACTGGTCCCGCAGGGTATATTTGTTGAAGTAACATCTAGATGAATGTATGTACCCATTCACAATGACATACCATAATGTATTGCGTATAGCATGCTACATGACATAGCCTACAAAGGACCAAATAGGGAAAATTTGAAATATATTGACAGATATCGAAGACCATACTGGAAGACAGACAGCCTGCAGATTGTTAAGTCAAAAACAAAAGACAAAACCACGACCACGTGATTGCCGTGAGCTAGCATGTATGACAATGGGGAGTCTTCATACAACTAGTACAAGGCTTGCTATTTTAAGACTAATATTTAATTCTTGTTAATTATTAATTAGTTAGTTTCAGTTGAAAGCAAGTTTGGACCAGATCTTATTTGTCATTACTATAGAAAGTACAGTATGGGTTCTTGTTTTCATTTTGTTTTCTATTTTAATTATGTAAATTGTCAGATAGCCCATAGAGTGGCAATACAGTTATCATCCTTGATCTTATCACTACGAGCACAGGTTTACTGCAACATCTATTAGCACAACAGATGTGGCAGGTTTCCTCCTGCCCAAACTGACAAGTCGTGATATTAGTGAAAGATTCTAGAAAGCGACTCAAAACCCCAATTAAAAAAATACCCACCAAAAACCTCTTTAAATATTGTATTCAATGTATAAAGTATCTCTCTAGCTTCACAACCAATTACAATCTTGTTTAATGATAATGATTTACCGAGATAATCTACGAAATATGGTTGTCAATGCATGTCATGCCAACCTGCTAGTAGTATAATTGTAAATCGTGCTGTGTTCAGCTTGTATTTAGCATTCTCTGGTGATCCTGCAATGCGACACTCGTGACATTGTTATGTCGCCATGTATTATCTGTAAGATTTATTCAGTAGCGAAAAATGTTTACGCCACTCGGATGGGAATAAATTTTATCTCCTGGTCTGAAGGTTACAAAACATTTTCGAGACAGACGAGTATGATTTTATGCGCTCAAATCACAATGGAAAATTACTCAAAAGTGTTTGGTAACTGTGGTGCCAACCTTGTACTTTCTACGTGCCCTAGGCACAACACACCAATGTACAAGGAATATGTTGAGACAGACAAATAAAGGGAGGGAATTCATTCAATGGAGTTAACAAGACATATTTAACAGCAATCGGCCTTCCTTGGGCTACTTCCGAAGCGTCAAGGTAGTCCCTCGGACATGAACGAGACCCCGTAAATTGCACGGATAGAAGGTACAGCCATGGATTGCTGTCAACACACAGGACTATACCCCAGTAGTTGTAATTGTTAGTGACAAGCGAAAAGCCAGAACATTGAAATACATATTATGGCATTTGCAAAATTTGTTTTATATCTACATATTCATTAACTATTAACACAGTTTTGACTATGACTTAAAATTAACACATACAACGACGTTTGAAAAATTATGGCACCAAAACATGGTACCGTAGTCACGATTTCAATCAACATAGACTCATTTCAAGAACACAACTAACAAAACACAACATTTTATCACAATATTTAATAATCTGCAAAAACGAAAGGTAAGGATGACAAAAATCAAGAATTCCTCCTCCGTTGCTAACAGTTACCATGGTTACAGCCACTAAAGTTGGGATGCCACATGAAGCTAAGGAAGCAGTATCACGGCCCAACCATAAACATGGCCGACACCAATACTAGTAGTACATGAACCTACATTTCAACTAGCAAAAACTGATACTTTCCGAGTTTACACGGTTTTGTTTGTGTTTTTTAATTATTATTGAGGCTTCGTTAAGGACCTACATTGTGATCAATTTCCATATGATATCTTTCGATATGAGACCTAATGTATTGCTACAGAAGCCGTTCAGCCAGCACGGCCGGGTAGCAATACGTATTACCAATACTTTTCACTACGGGTCTGGAGGCTGTGCGCTGTGTAGGAAAAGCGATAAGCACGAAGCCGTTCAACGAGCAATACATCTAAGGAAAAGTGTTGTATTCATGTATTCTAGGGAAAAGTATTGTATTCATGTATTCTATCTTGAAGTTAATGAACGCACCCCCGGAGACCATATACAATTCCAAAGTAAAGAATAAGAGTTCAATTTGAAGGCAGTTTTTATTCCATTATTAATGTAACACTAACAGTGGTCTTGTTGTTCTGATTTGGTCTGACGAACACCTCTGGTCCGTGCCTCCCACTCCTTCTACTACTCCAGAATAGCTAGTGTGCATGCACTTTGCAATAGAACAACTGACCTGACAGTAATCAGAAACTTAGCTTCATGTTTCCCCTAAAGCGGCCCATACACGATCAATATGAATGACAATAATATTGATACATTATATCCTAAGGCGCTGGCTTTTAAATTCAGGTGTGCCATTTGAGATCTAGGTGTGCCTAATGTTTGTACTGAAATGAAAACGATGAGCATTATGCTACAGTTCAATGCAGATTACTATTTTGACAGTGTCCAGAACAAAAGTAGCTTTTCAAAGATTGCGGTCACGCAAATAACATAGCGTTTAAAGCATGATAAATCACCTGAATCTTTTAAATGACAAAATAAAATATATTTATAATACAAATCATTATATTTCAGGGTTCGCAGTTAACACTCACCATTTCTCCCAATGCTAAAGGTATCCTAAGGGCGAGTAGGAATTCTTGTCTTTTGTAAACATTTCAACATTTGTTATTTGTAATTTTGTATCATTATTCAGTCGAGTATGTTTTAAAGTTAGTTATTATCCCTGTATTTTTTCAAGTAATTTTAGTACTAATTTAATAATGTTCGCCATTTTACACTAAATCAATGAGCTTTTAATACGCGATTTATTTCATTCCTTCTCATTAATCAATGATTACTAAACCGGAATTAACGGCGAGTTTATCTACAATTTAAGAGTGCTGCCCCTTGGCACTCTACTAGGATGGATCAACTGTTTTATTGTGAATTTAGGCGTGTCGCGGGCACGGCGTCACTAGTAATTTCAATCCCAGATGTATAAATGTGATTTTTGTTATCTCGGTGATGATCTGAACGGTTTCCGGTTCATGACTGGTAGTCTACGATCACTCGCGTTTTGGACAGACACAATTACGGAGATATATAATATAGGATGTAAATAGATGGGGTTTATATAAAAATCAGCTGGACTGGTCTCTAATAAAATCGTTCATTTACAAAAATAATTGTCCGATGACTGATGTGACTTTGTGAGCCACTGAAAATTACAGATTTTACCATCAATATCATTAACCTTGGGCCTATGGAGAATGACCCCTTTATTATTTTCTTTATTTCGATTACTGAAAAGTATGGCCAAAGTTTGACTGCATAACTCATATCACGCACCAGAATCACTTGACCCTGCAGGGGCAGAATAATATTACAATATTATAACCTACAATTTCACTTGCCATGAAGTATATTTCACTTGCCCAATCAAAGATGTACTTTTCAGAACAGGTATGCAATACAACACAACACTAATTGAGATGCGACCAGACACTTTCTGTTATCCCTCATATGACGACTTGAGTGAGAAATAGTCAATAGATTGTGTCGTGTGCACAAATACAAATTATTGGACGCAAGGGTTTCACGCTTTCTGCATTCTAACTTGGATAGCATACGGCTGTTAGCCCTCATGACAACTTGAGTGAGAAATTGTCAATAGATTGTGTCATGTGCAAAAATAAAAACTATTGGACTGGTACCCAAGAGTAGCACAGGTGCACGTATGATTGTAAAATTCATGCAGCCGATTGTGTTTGTTCATCTCCTAATATATTTCTTCTAATCAAAACATGGAACCAGGATGTGTTTATCATATCAGTCTTGCATTGACGGTTGACATTATCCATGTTATCTATGGGGCTTCGTCGCATATGTACGAAATCTTTCCGCAGCGACGTAAAGCATTACATTCAATCAAGATATAGGACGCAATTTTACACCTCTTCTTCAATAATCAAATGTTCCAAGCTCCCACCCCTGCCTCAATAATAGAATGCTCACGGCTTATTCAAATCATGACATTGGCATCACCTGTGTAAATATTTCTAAACTGACAAAGTACTCTTTAATCGGAAGCAATGGCTAACTATGTATTTCAAATTGTACTTGCCCACGGGCATGTAAGATTCCATATGTTTGTTGTCCTACTGTCAAATATTACTGTACACGGGCGTCGGGCAATGGTAATTTTCCGCCCCTGGCCCTGTTTATGGCTTCGCTAAAACTCACTACCCAGTCATAAATAGGGCCAACAGAATCACTGTCACCCGTATTTGATAAATTTGATACAGTCACAGTAAATTCCCGGTTTGGCAGAAATTGTTTTCTTCTCATCACGAGTGCTACCGAGCAGACGAAATTATGATTATGTGTTAGTCATCATTTACATGATGCATTTTCTACTCAGACTAGCTCATTCTACCCGTTTTGTTTAAAAATAGCTAAAATTTTGGTTGTAGTTTCACTGATGTTTCTAGAATTTGTTCTTTTTGCAACCGGCTGAGCTGAAACGGCAGCCACATTTGACCCGGTAACCTGGCAAAAGCGCTTGTTTGCCCAATTTCCTACCCACAATTCCACTTCTCAGCCGCCGCTTTGCCGCTATCGACAGACCGGCCACCCACCGGCGTGGACATTTTCCCAGTGTTGTGATGAGTTCAGCAGAAACACTTGATTTGCATGCCGAGCACTACTAGTTGTGGCGTCATTTAGGCAGGTTAAATATTTGCCGGGTTAGATAGCAAATCGAACACAGCTAATTGATGACAGAACATCTCTAGTTATAAATCTGTAAAACTAAAATATCGAAAACAGGTGTCGCTCAAAAAACAGAACCAGAGGATAGATATTTTGGTTATTCAATTAAATATAATAATGGGGCGGTCTTCGCGAGCAATTAAAGTTTTGCCTTCATTCATATTAATCATATTAATATTTACTAGTGGCAAATGCCTGAGTGGCAACACATTTTATTATTTATTTTATGAAACATGTGAACAGGACAGGAAATGTAAACATTTATTGTGTGCATGTTTGTCAAAGAACAGTAGTCAGCTTGTAATGTATCTACTTGTTCGCAATAACATGTAGACTAGATTGTTGGTGTGTTTATTACTTACATTTGACATGACTACACAAGGGGAGTCAAACAGGAGTTTGCTGGTAAATTCTAGCTTGACAAGTGCTTTCGTGAGGACCTTGACTAGTTTCTCCGTTATGTCTCAAGAACGGTCAGGGTCACTTTTGATTGACCAATGAAAACAGCGGTTCCTTACCAACTTCGTTTATAAAGGTGAAGGACATTACGATGCTTGGACAACTCGGACCTAATTATTACTCGGTCCAGACACCTTGAGCTAGGTAGTTTTGCAACTCGTCCAAGACACATGGGGTTCTAATTGGTTAATTAAGTGTAAATGATTCGTTAGAAAAACATCACCGTTTCTTCCTCTATAATATTGTAGTTTGCATACGATCAGTAGTGGGTCACAAGTGTTATATTCAGTCGAAAATCTGATAAAATCAGATTTTAGCAGAATTTCGACTGAATAGGATAGGTATCCCGGATATTATAACTGACTAAGTCACTGACTACAGTATATTATTATAGTCAAATAAAAGCATGTTTATAGCAATAATTTCCCATTCATGCGACTAAGGTAATCATTGAAAGTTTTTTTCACAAACAAATTCGATTTACCTGAATTCGTACCCATATTTCTCGACTGTTAGATATGCATTTAGCACATGACTCTGAATGATATATTATTTTAATTTAGCCAAATATCTATAGTAATAGTATTTATATTCTTGCGTAAAAGCACTGCATGCCACGGCACAGGGTAAAACAAATATATATGTTTAAACAAACATAAAATAAGCCTAGATACGTGTTATTATATATTCAACCAGTTCCATTTCAATATGTTCATAGTGAATATATCTTTTTAAAATTCTTTGTCAGGAAAAGTATCACTTTAAATTATAAACCATCATTAGAAAGAAGAGGATATTACATGACAGCAGTAACTGGACTTTTGGGGTCAGGAGTGATTGAGTACACAGTGGCGGATCCAAGGGTATAGATTACCTGAACACATTAACATGGACTTTTGAACACATTAACAATGTTACATGGACTATCGGAGTGAACTAAGGTTTCAAAAACGGCTTTGACTATTTCTAACATGCCTGTTGATCATTACTGTGGACTATTTAACAACAAAATGCAATATCATAATTATACATTGTACATTCCTTAACATTTCAAGTGTATACATCCTACGTCAAACTAACTCCTATTAGTACCTATAATGAGGTTTTCGCACCCATCATCTATATAGTGAAGGACGCTCGTTGCTTTTTATCTGAATAAGTCACTTTATACGTATGCGCACTAACTGAACAATGTATTTTATAGAATATAAAGGAATAGCTAGGCTAGCGCACATTGACGCAAGTGTACTGTATGTAATGACAGGGTACATACATACCAAGGAATCAATCTAGCCTGATTCTAGGTTAATTTCTATATTTTGTATTTTGTTAACTTTTTGCAATGTTATTTTTAAAGTATTCAAGTGCAGGTGTTGTAGGCTACCTGTGGTATGTCTATGTACTTTACAGTATTAGTTGATCAAGTGCAATGTATGCAACGCTCTGGTAATTGTATACATTATTTTTTTAACATTGTCAATTCATATTCAGCTTCATTCACGTAGCTAAACTATATAAGCTATGTGTATGATTTGGAAACGTTTTATGTATGCTATATGGACTGAGATCCATGGAGAATCTGAAATAAGTGATATGTATATATGTTACAGTCAATGTCTATAATCAGTCAATATGTACATTGACTGACATTTTCAGTCAATATGTATATTGACTG
>JAVCKZ010090562.1:0-11783 GCA_034780755.1 Lepetodrilus elevatus
AGATAGATAGATAGATAGATAGATAGATAGATAGATAGATAGATAGATAGATAGATAGATAGATAGATAGATAGATTGTCTTTATTTCCTCCAAGTAAATGAAGATACCCAAACACATTCTCGAGTAAACATATTTTCTTGTAATTTATTTTATCTTATTTTGGTAACTTACGGTATTGAATCACTTTCCATATTATTTTCCAGTACTACTTTTCGAGTTTACCCGTGACCTCTGCGCATGTATGACGGAACCACGTGAAGTTTAGCAGACAAGCATGTCATGGTTGTTTGGAATAAATACTGGGCAGGGAACCCCACCCCAGTTCCCCACCCCACCTGCGCCACCACCGGGCGATGATGGCAAGGGGTCGGGGGGTGATGGAGGCACGAAGGCCTCGAAAATGGACGCATATCGCTTCGATTCTGCAGCTTTGGAGCGTGCAGCCAAAGCAGCTAAGGATTTGGAATCTTCCAGTAGGTCGATCCATGCAATAACCGGCTGATGTTTGTTTATCATCTGGTGCATGCTTGTAAATAATCATAATCCACAGCTGAATAACAGTCAAGATTGCATAATTAAATTAAATAGATTGGAAAGACTGGATCCTTCATAATTCATAATGCTTCGAAAAGTGCAGGACATGGACTGATGGAAACAGTACTTTTTATTTTATTATTAAAATCCTGATCATGGTCATGTTAAATCGATTTAATATTAAGTAATACCAAAGTAAATGAGATGCATGGTAGTACACGAGTGGTCCTAGACAATCGAATTAATGCGATTGCTCTGCGAGTTTTATCATGTCCCAAGCACTCGGTATTCATGGACTCAACATCAACTTGTTTGTGAAAGTTGTCTTTCAAATGACATTGTGATGTGATGCACTATAAGTATTGCTCGTCGCAAATGGGTGAAAGATTCCTGCAGCGACGTTAAACTCCATATTCACTCACTCACTCACTATAAGTATTGCACTTTTTATCATTCGTTAATCAGGCAATCTGTGCACATGGTGATTTGAACCAAATTAACTTTTAAGATGGCTTTTATAATCCTTAACTTAACTAAGCTTGTAAAAACCTGTACACCCTGGAAATCACGCTGGCAATGAATTTATCCCAAATCGTAATAGTAACAGTGCTACACTATAAACCTACCGGATTTGTGGATATTCGTGCCGAAATGTCTACGTAACGTGCAAGTCAATGGGGATTGTAATGATGTCACAATCATGTCCCACTATGAGGTCATAACTATTATAGGTAAACCGGGGTGTAACACTTTTCACAGGCCTCCTCTCAACCAATCAAATCGTTAGAATCAACGCATATTTTAGATAAAGAGGGTTATGAGGTAAATCACACTCTTTAATTCTTTCACTACAGCAAATTTTGGCACCGACGTCAGCTGTGTATCAGCCATTTCGGCACTTTTCAAGGTGGTACTGTCATTATTAATTTTAATAGTACATGTTGTATCTAATTAAAGATTAACATTTGAACTACCGTAGATATGTTAATGAAACAATATATTTAAATACCATGAAAGGGGTAGATGACACATTTAGAAAAAAAATTGAAGCACATACCGGTACACAAAATAAAATCCACGACCGGTTATTATCCACTAATTTCAATCAAGATTGTCTCAATGTGGTTGAAATGTGCATTTGAACTTTTTGTTTCAGAGCATGCCAAAGATGCTTTAGATCTGACAAAATTGCAAGAAACCACGACACAACTCGACTACCAGAAGAAAATTAAAGTATATTTGCTGCAGACATAACATTTTAAAATGTCACATTTGTATTACAAGCATTATTATTATTGTTATATTATTATTATTATTATTATTAATAAAAGTTTTCAACAAAAAAACGCACCCCCAAAATAAAATAAAACATTATTATTATTTAAAAAATATTTTTTAATATTTAATTTTTAATTTTAATTTTAATTTTAATTATTAATATTTATTATCTGTAGTACAATTGTATGGTGTGTGTCTACAGGAGTACGAGGCTCAGGTGGAGCAGCTGAAGGTGGAGCAGATCCGCGTGTCGCAGGATGAGAAGCGGAAGACGATGGCGGAGGAGACGAAGCAGCACCAGCAGAGGGCGCAGTACCAGGACCAACTGGCCAGGAAGAGATACGAGGAGCAACTGTCGCAGCAGGTCGCTATCCAACACTCTCTAATACGTCGTATAACACTCCCCAATACGTCATATAACACTCGGGGGCCCTCCCTAGGCATCAAGCCGCTATGATTTTTAATTTATAAATATATTTAAAAAAAGATTATTTTAATTTTAATTTAAAATTTTTTATTAAGACTTTGGGCACAAGTTCTTGTAATTATGACGTAGTAAAATCTTAGATAAAAACTTAAGTTTTCCATTTGCACTCTGGATGCTTTAACCCTCTCCCTGCTGAAGGCGAGTTAACTTGCCCGATCACATGTAGAAATAGAACACTTTTGATTTTATTCAGCAGTGAGAAGGTTAAGCATTTGGCGTATTTTAATTGCTGCAAACAGCATGCTGGAATACATCTGTAAAGATTACTATGACATCCTGAAGTAGTTGCTTGATACATGCATGTATTCATTGTTCACACTTTCTATACAGTGATATGAAGCAGAAAACTATTCAAATTAACAAGATTAATTCCTGCAAATTATTTCTCTAACATTGACAACAGGCACCAGATTAAGAAACTTTCTTGTGTACGATATTATGCTCAACTCAAAATTTTATTCACAAATTTCCATATTAAATTTGAACTTGAGGTTGAAATCGTACTCAGAATGTTTCGTGATCTTGGGGCCAGATTAAATCAGCTAGTACAGCAGTTCTTCGTAGCTTGCATTTAATTTCCGAACGTTTACGACTTCTGTGCGATATATTTTACCAGGCAAGAACACAAGAAGAGACTTTACGACGTCAAGAGGAATCGGTACAGAAACAGGAGGAAATGCGACGATGTAAGTCCAGGCAGAGTGTTAATATTGTTTTCCCGCTGCTATCCATGACATCCTTGGTTTGTCAGTACCAGCTGTTGCATGCAGATTTACTGCCACATTCATTGCTACGGATGTTGCGGGTTTCCTTTTGTCCTAAACTGACAAGCCGTGATATGAGTGAAAGTGGCTCTAACCACAAATTAAAATAAAAAAACAAAAATTAATCTCATAGTTGAGGTTGTTAGTATTCATAATTTATGAATATCAATGCCCCTGTCATTTGTCATCTCATTTAAAAATGTATATGTTCACCATAATAAATAGTGAGTGGCGCAGTAACTTGTATGTCAATCGTTCATCGTGGGTTGTAAATATTTCAGCAACATTGAACTATGAAGCAGACCTTAGACACAAAAATGAAATGAAGAGAATCGAAGCTGAACTTCGAGGCAAAGCGAAAGTAGAGAGAGAAAATCAAGACATTATCCGAGATCAAATCAAACTAAAAGCTCAGGAACGGAGACAGACAGTTTTAGAGTCAATCAAGTAAGTTTTGTTTAATCCTCTCCCGTCTCAAATGGGTAAAAGATTTCTGCAGCGACTCCATATTTACTTACTGACTTAAGGATCTCCGGTTGCCTCCAAGATGGAGAGTTAGTTTGCTGGGCCCAAAGGTTAACAAATGAGTATGAAACTCAAGTTCATTAACCCTCTCCATGCTGAAGGCAACCGGATAGCCCCTAAAGAGCTGTATCTGTGCCTCATCCAGCACAGAGAGGGTTAATCCACATATAAAATTGGAACTTGAGCATGAAATCGTACTCGAATAGTTTCATAATCTTGGGGCCCCGAGCATGTTGGAAACGTGTAAGTAATTAAGAAGAACATTTTCTCCTTTAGTTATTCTCAGTTGCTTGCTGGTCTAGGCAGCAAATAAAATAATTTATAAATTACCAAAATCAAATTACAGTATGTAATTCTCTGGCTTAGATAGCTGATGTACTGTAAACATGCACTGGATCCAATTCCTCTGACGTGTTTCTCCCACAGGACAGCGGGATCTGTGTTAGGAACAGGCTTCCAGGCCTTCATATCCGACTGGGACAAGGTCTCCGCTACGGTGAGTATCACGGGGTACGCTATAAACACTCTGGAGTCCTGGTCCACAGAACCAGGTTATGTAGGTTAGAAATTATACGAAATGGCCGTCATTTTGTGGTTGTTTACTTGAGTATGAACGATTTTGAAAGTGCTGGTTAAACTGATGAGAATGTCGTCGCAAGCTCCCTTGTTAGGCCATCAATATTCAGTCTATAGATCAATCATGAAATATATCATCTCTATCACTGTTTATGAGATCGCTTGAAGCACTTGTAAAATCACTGCATGTTCTCTGCTGTTGTGACCGGCGCATCTAGCCTCAGACCACAATTAATTTCCTTCTTTGTTTATCACTATTTAGTACAAACCCCAACCTGTATAGTAAACTTACTGTTCTGAGAGCACTATGTTTTCTGACGTCACTTCCACAAGTTGGTCAACGAGTAAGGGCAATTAATTGTGGTCTGAGGCCATCTTTATCACTATTCAGATCACCTGAAGCACTCATAAAATCATGGCATGTTCTCTGTTGTTGACAGGCTGCAGGGCTGACTCTGGTGGCCATCGGCGTATACACGGCTAAGTACGGCACCGGGGTGACCGCCCGCTACATCGAGTCTCGTCTGGGGAAACCGTCGTTGGTCAGAGAGACGTCGCGCCTCACCGCTCTGGAGGCCATCAAACACCCGATCAAGGTTGGTCGACTCTCAGTCCATGTCTGTCGTCTACCCACGTTCAGTTAACGTTCTCCCTGCTGGATTAATATGAAATGTCTATATAAGATAAATTACGACGTTTAGTCGGCAACTATGCCGACATCATCAGGCAGTTAATAACTCTGGACTAGGCACAGACACAGCTGTTAGGTCATCTCTGGTTGCCTTCAGCATGGAGAGAGTTAGCAGGTTCAGTGGTTAAAGTTAGCATACTGAAGCACTGGTCCTCAGATAGTGATAGCATGTTGTAAAAGCCTAAGATATCCTAAATTGCCATAAAGTCCCCTGGATACATTAATACAGTGCTCCCTCGATATAACGCCCTTCGATCTAACGTGGACCCTATTAAAAAAAAAAAGCTTTTTTTTTCTTTCTCCACTTGTATTCGTTGATATTACGCGGGTATTATAATGCGGGTGGCATGTCATGGACCCCCCAACTTCAGCGCTATATCGAAGGAGCACTGTAATTAATAATTTTGGCTTGTGCTAGAGGTCTATAGTGAATTCACTCATTTTCTTTTGGTGTAACTTGTTGTATGTTTGTTCGCCGCCTTAATTCCAGTTTTCTCTGTATTTTTCAGACTATTACGACTCTGAAGCCGCCTTAATTCCAGTTTTCTCTGTATTTTTCAGACTATTAAAACTCTGAAGCAAAAGCCGGAAGATGCTTTGAAGGGAATTATTTTGAAGGTTCGTCAAGTTACAATATTTTCCTAGAAGTATGTTTGGCTAATTACTATTTATTTCTATGTTAATGGTTGAGAATATTTTGCGTATCTGCTGATTTCTGCAGATTTCAAAGCTCCGGGGTCGATTTCATAAAACTGGCCCCTGGATATCACCTGTATCAGCTGAAAACACGATTCATGTTAAAAGTTGCAAGTGCGAGTGAAATGTTTGGAAGCAATATGAATTTGACATCCTTGTTTTCATATATAGCCTTCGTTAGAAGAGAGGCTACGAGATGTTGCCATAGCAACAAACCACACGAAGAAGAACAAGGGCTACTATCGTAACATTCTGATGTACGGCCCTCCAGGCACAGGGAAGACCATGTTTGCTAAGGTAGGTTTACTTCAAACATCCATTTACAAATACATAACCTAAACTGTATTACATTACACCAGGCCCCGACATTACGAAACTTTCTGAGCACAAAAACGTACTCAGACTCCGACGTTTTATGAACACAATTCTGAGCTGAGTACACATTTGTACTCAGAAAAGTTTCGTAATCTCGGGGCCAGTGCTATTTTGAATGTCGTAGAATAATTAAATGTTTGCAGTAACTTGTCCGTGTAATGACACTCGTGTGGACGTTTCCTTACAGAGTTTGGCCCAGCATTCCGGCATGGACTACGCCATTATGACGGGTGGCGACGTGGCGCCCATGGGCAAGGAGGGAGTCACCGCCATGCACAAAGTCTTCGACTGGGCCAGCACCAGCAGAAGAGGGTTAGTTGTGTTCCGTGCGCATCTTCAAAATGTGCTATCTGTGAGCGTATTCGTACATTCATGATGATACGAGTACCCTCATTGACTAATTTCATCACGCGATCGTCACCCTAGGATAGGTCGAATGTTGAATTGAATACGCGCTGTCGTGTCACGTGTGTAGATTTAAATGTTCATTGCTAGCATGAATACATTTAGAACAGTCAGGGTAATTTTTGGTGGTATTTTATAAAGTGATTGTAATTGTAAAATGACTATTTCCTTGTTTTTAAATTATATTTTAATTTGAGGCTACCATTAACGAAATGTATAAGAACACTATTATTTTGTTTCCAGTGTGTTACTGTTTGTTGATGAAGCAGATGCGTTCTTGAGGAAAAGAAGTCAGGTACGTGGAAATAGAAACCAGAATTTAAAATATGGTCAACTTCTGCAGAATATGGGCTTTGTTGCATATAGGTGGAATATTCCCGCTGCAACATTAACATTAACTTTCTCGCAAATGGGCTACCTTCCAGTGAGTAATTTACTATGTAGCAAGCAACAAATTTTGTTTCTGCTGTACGACACAATTCTTGATTTGTATTTTCTCAGGAAGTGATCAGTGAAGACATGAGAGCGACCTTGAACGCATTTCTGTACCGGACTGGGGAGCAGTCGAAGAAGTAAGAAAGATTATAAAAATCACACAAAATAAACGGTAGCACTAAGCAATATGTTGCAAAGGCAGCCAATCACAGTTGCCGGACATATTTCCTGGTCAAACATTCTATTTTCTGAAAGTATATACATTTGGCTTGTTGACATTGGGCAACACGCTACACTTTATGCATACTCTGGTTATCAATATTTTCATATTTCTCGAAATAAAACTACAAAACTATGTAAAACTAAAAATATTGAAAACAGTGGGACGTGGAAAAGGTAGCTTGTTTTGAAATACAGTAGACCTCGCATATAACGTACTAATGTCGGACCGGCTATTTTTGTCCGTTATGTGCAAAGTCCGTTATACACATAGACTGTAATTAGCGTTAGACGGGACCGGGACTCCGCGAGTGTCCGGTTTATGCGAGGTCGTTGTATGCGATGTCTACTGTATACTTATGTAGACAAATCAAATGTAAATACTTTCAGGTAAAATCCATTTGACCATGGAATATGTAAACAAACCGTGATTGAATGCCTTTTACCAATTGGTAGCAATACATGCATTCACAACGAGCATGTAACGACGACTTCCTCTGTCAGGTTCATGCTGGTATTGGCGAGTAACCAGCCGGAGCAGTTCGACTGGGCCATCAACGACCGCCTCGACGAGATGGTGGAGTTTGACGTGCCGAGTCTGGAAGAGAGGGAGCGGATGGTCCGACACTACTTCGGTATCTACGTGCTGCAGCCCGCCGCCGAGAAGAAAGGGTGAGACTGTAGGCCGTTGTCGTCATCGGCTATTATTAAAATTACTAAATGTGGACATATCTATTCAGTGTCGTGTATTATATCGTGTTTTAGTACTTGTCTGTCATTGTCTAGTTGTTTTTGTGACCAGATGAGAAATAATAAATACTTCCTTGGTGTAGCTCAATTATCTGTAATTTTGTTATGATAATTTAACCTGAACTTATAAAAATACCTCTGTCTCAATAGACACGATGTGTCGATATTATACCTCGGTCCCCCGAGGTTCGACACACAGAGAGTTGACTATTAAAAAAAATATCCAGGAAAACGTTAATATTTTAGGCATTAATAGGCCCGTAACCAGTTTATATATATATTTAGCTTTACATTATTGTAACAACACAGCATTTCCATGTCTATTGAATTCAAATGCTCTTCAATACCATCGTCGCAAATGGGTGAAAGATTCCTGCAGCGACATTGAACTCCATATTCACTCCCTCACTCTTCAAGAACTTGGCACTAGATTCTACAAGCTGAATTTGAAACTTAGGTAGAAACCTTTACAACAAAATATCTATTGGTCCCTTAATTAAGTATAGTAAATGACAAAAGTTTGCATGTGTTATTCTACAGGCGATTGAAGGTCGACCAGTTCGACTACGGCGTCAAGTGTTCTCAGATTGCCGCGGCAACGGAGGGACTGTCTGGTCGAGAGATCTCTAAGCTTGGAGTGGCGTGGCAGGTGGGTTGAACTTGCGCTACTGCGATATTGTAAGACCAGCACAGTATTTTACAACAAATCCACCCTAAAGCAGCAAACTACAATATTGATTTAGTTTCCATTTTCTGATCATTGCAAATGGGTGAAAGATGTCCACAGCGACGTTAAACTCCATAATCACTCTCATTCCATGCTCTGGTTTCCCGTATCCAATGTTATGTTTCCCTCACTCCAGGACACATCATGTGCAATATATTGGCTAGCTTATCAACAACATTCTTCATTTTAAAACCTTCATTTTTAACGCACATATAGTAAAATAATGAATTACTTTATCGTCGCAAATGGGTGAACGATTCCCGCAGCGACGTTAAACTCCATATTCATTCCATGTTCTGGTTTCCCGTATCCAATGTTGTGTTTCCCTCACTCCAGGCTCAGGCATATGCGTCCAGGGACGGAGTACTGACGGAGAAGATGATCGACTCCATCGTGATGGATGCGGTGAAGCAGCATGAGAAGAAAGTGTCGTGGCGAGAAGAGCAGGAGAAAGTCCTGGAACCCGTCTCGTTCAAATCTGCCAAAGACGCGGCATCGTTCAGATCGTCCAAGCCCAAAGCCAAGCCGTCCTGATGACTGTACTGCTGTAGAGCTCCATCCTGATACGCAATAGCTGTACTGCTATAGAGCTCCATTTGTATGTCAATTGAGAGAGATTTCCAAGGCTGCGTCTGTCCATCCAACACAAGCACATTGAGTCAGGTTGAAACATGACGTAAAAATACTAAACAAGTGTGTAAGCCATCCGAATAGCTGTACCCGCTATAGGGCTCTGTTTGTATGTCAATTGAGAGAACTTTCCAAGGCTGCGTCTGTGCATTGAAACACCAGCTAGTCGAGTTGTTGGGTTGAAATGTGATGTGAAAATAATAAACAAGTACGTAATTGATGTTAGAAAGACGGAAACAAATGTGCCATGTTCGTATTCGTTATCTCCAATGATGAAATCTCATGTTGTAATATTATATTACTAGTATATGCGATAGGTACAACCCAGTTGCGCAAAGCAATGGGCTAGTTTTAAATGACGAATTGTCTGAATACATAGCGTACAGTTGCCCCCTCTTAGTTCTGACACATGGTTGTCCTCTGATAAAGATCATGTTGCCAGATCACTCAGATATTGATTACTATAGAAAATAAGAGTTAAATCATGACCTGTGAAATGTGTTCAAATTCCATAACGATTACGCACCCTCATTTCAGTAGCAATTTCAGCTACATATAATGATTATACAATTGTATAGTATACCAGTATTTCATGAAAATGTGATGATGTAGGTTTGAAAATCAGTTGTGACATAATAAATATGTCAGACTTACTAGTAAATGTAGGTTTATGCGAGTATGGGTGCATGTATGTTCATTATCGTATGTGTGTGCAGACTAAAAGTAAATACTTGGTGAGATAGAAAAGTGACCTTTGTACAGAAGTAAACTAACCTTAGACCTGGCCCCGAGATTACGAAACTTTTTCCATACTCTACTCAAGGCCCTGTTCATAAAACGTCATGTGACGTCATAACCCTACTCACACGGCATACTCATGACGTTTTATGAACAAAATTGAGTAGAGTTCTGAGTAGAGTATGGAAAAATCTCGGGGCCTGGTCTGTGACGTATGTTCATAGGTATTAATTGGTATTTCAACTACGGTATAACCATTCTCCTGTTCATACCTGATTCCATAAATACATTTTTCTATCAAAATGTTTACATTTTTGTCTTTTTCTTTTAGACGAACAAGAGAGAGTGCAGAAGAAGACTTTCACAAATTGGATGAACACATACCTCGTGCAGGTAACATATTTCTTACACCATCACTCACAATTGTATTATTTCCATGTTTACATTTCAATGTTGTCCAGTTATTAGCCCCAGGTTCCTTTCAGTATCTGTCATTCTGAATGGTATTTTTGGTGTCCATTCCAACTTGTGTAATGTGGGTTGAACCAAAAACAGTTCACAATTTGAACTGTCCAGAATTATGCTGTGTTGTAATGCAACCTGGTGTGTATGAAATTGAATAATATACTTATTTGTAATACACAATTTAAAATCTTTGAAATCTACAGATTTATTTAAGCATAGTAAATTAGTATATTTGTTAGAGTGTTCAATGCTATATTCAGAGTGTTCAGTGCTATGTTCAGAGTGTCCAGTGCTATAGTATATTCAGTGTTCAATGCTATATTCAGAGTGTTCAGTGCTATAGTATATTCAGAGTGTTCAATGCTATATTCAGAGTGTTCAATGATATATTCAGAGTGTTCAATAGTATTTCAGTGTGTTGAGTGTTCAGTGCTATATTCAGAGTGTTCAATGATATATTCAGAGTGTTCAATGATATATTCAGAGTGTTCAATGCTATATTCAGAATGTTCAGTGCTATATTCACAATGTTCAGTGCTATATTCAGAGTGTTCAATGCTATATTCAGAATGTTCAATGATATATTCAGAGTGTTCAATGCTAACCCATTCCATGTTTGTTTGGTGGTTTCAGAGAACACCACCTAGGAAAGTTAAGGAACTCTTTGAGGAGATTAAAGATGGCGTGGTGCTACTCTCTCTGCTTGAAACTCTGTCTGGAGAGAAACTGGTAGGTGATCACATT
Organism: Lepetodrilus elevatus; assembly: GCA_034780755.1. Taxonomy (NCBI): domain Eukaryota; kingdom Metazoa; phylum Mollusca; class Gastropoda; order Lepetellida; family Lepetodrilidae; genus Lepetodrilus; species Lepetodrilus elevatus. The sequence goes on from JAVCKZ010090562.1 coordinate 11,041, forward strand.
GTATTGTAGTCTCAGCAATTTATTCATTCATAATTAGAGAGTTACCCACGAGATACGAGTGATTACGGAAAATATGTCCCAAGTCAAATTAATGTTCACAATTCTGAGCTTTAGCGGTAAACTTTGAATATTAATTTCACCAGAAACATATTTTGCCTAATCACTCGTATCGAGTGGGTTATTCTAATTATTCAATATAATCATTTTAATGTAATAATTCACTGAGAATTTGCGACAAACAGCTTCTTAAAGAGGGCAACCTTAATCGGATGTTGCGTATTCATCCGCCTGTGACATCAATGTTGTTCACTTCTTGTTGTACGTATATTCAAACGGCAAAATATAGATCATTTGAGTATGCCGTTTAGAAGATAATTTACTTGGTCACTTAATTTCTATAATGCAAATAATGCAATATGGTAACAAAAGCATATAAATGCACAATATTGCAAATAATTTTAAGCGAGTAAGAAATTTCCAATCAGGTTCAAGAAACACAAAAAGGCTTACCGTATTTGAAGTATTAAATGCCCTGCTGCAATAAAGACCTCTTTTAACTATTCTGTCCGATGCATGCACATGCATCGTACAGACAGTACAGCTAGAAAGGAGCAGGCCCAAAGTGCCACCTATGTTGGGAATCGTCTGGTTGAAGTGCAAACCAGGTTCTCGAAGCTCTCTTAGCCGCTAAGGGACCATAGCACTCTCTTTGCCGATAGCTAACACATTGCTAAGAGAGTGCT
>JAVCKZ010090573.1:0-11782 GCA_034780755.1 Lepetodrilus elevatus
AATGCTCAACTTTTTCAAGGTGGCATCAAGTGGATTATTGTTAAGGGGACCTTCCTTGGTAATAATCATCAAAAAAAACTTAGGTAGACCTCAATTCCGGGTTCAGGCCAAAAACTGGGTTTGGCTGCCGGACTATAGTCTGTTCGTATTACTCTCTTCAATGTATAAGGATGTATTTATACTATATACTCGTCATCCTTAGAAGTCTTACATCCTGAGTAAGACCTGCGGAAGTAAGACCTGCTTGGTATTCGTGTATCCTAAATGGGTCTTACCGTTCAGAAAAGAACTTGGGGGTAAATTCTCGAAACGTTCTGACGATCGTAAGACAATCTTAGCGATTCTTATAGTATAGCTACGAACTGTTCTTAGATTAAGAAGTTCGTAAGTAAAGGTTAAAGTACGAGAAGTAAAGGTTAAAGTACGAGAATGAGGTCTTGGTGCCGGTAGGAAGACCGAGGGGTGGGTGTGAGGGTGGGGATGGGGTGGAAAAGTAAGACTGAGGGCGTCATCTCGAGGTCTTAGTTTTCCACCCACCGACACCGAGGTCTTCCTACAGGCACCAAGACCGAATTCTCGTACTTGAACCGATTTATAAACCGACAAAAACGAATAAATATAAATGAAACCAGACACATGCATAGTATACACCGTATGCTCCTTTAGGTCCATTATTCAAACATATCTGCTCGCCACCGCCTCCTCTGGGACTAGGACAAGTCGTGTACGGTTCGTTAGAAGCTGTTGGCAGTGATGATGGTTGCACACATTACCAACGAGCAGTACAGTTTAACGTAGACTAAAGTGATGCACGAGACCGGTGGCGACTCTTGTCTTCCGTAGCGTGTGGCGCACTAATGGAACAGTCATATCCAAAATAGAACCCACAAACGTTAAGATGTTTACTCGTGTCGTGCTTACACACTGTTTATGTTACATTACATATACACACTTGCGTCCTTGACGGGGTGATGATCTGAGAATAATGCACGTCCATGCATTCTGTGTCGTATATGAGCAGTGTGTGTACTCGAGCTCCATGGAAACAACATTACGAGGCTGTATGCGTACTGCATAGCCATCATCTCTGGAAGGAATTCATACTTGTTCAGCGAAGTTGCAAACAAACAGAAAATACACAACTCTTACATCCGGCTTATAGTAATCGGCACGAAATTTGATGCTATTGAAATTACTGGTCGCGGTGCCTTTAAATATCTTTTAAAGAGACTGCATGGCGTAGTTATAGACAGAAATACATTGCTAATGTATATACCAACAGTCTCTTCAGTTTGTTATAACTATACGAGACTGTTCCGTCTAGTTCTTGTTTCACAAAGCGATCACAATCCGTATATATATAGGCTGATTATTATTTATATTACCATTATTGTTTATTTATATTTTTAATTGGCATTTAGAGCCGCTTAATTATATCAGTAATAGCACGGCTTGTCAGTTCATCCACGGAAGGAGCAAAGCCGCAACATCCGCAGCGCTAAACCTGCGAGCACCGGCTGCATGCTATATCCTGACACAAACCCACAACATCCGTAGCGCTAAATATTGCAGTAAACCTGCGAGCACCGGTTGCATGCTATATCCTGACTGACATACAAACCCACAACATCCGTAGCGCTAAATAGTGCAGTAAACCTGCGAACACCGGCTGCATGTTATATTCTGACATACAAACCCACAACATCCGTAGTGCTAAATATTGCAGTAAACCTGCGAGCACCGGCTGCATGCTATATCCTGAGTGACATACAAATGGCGTCTACACTTGAACCACGGCACAGACATTGCATCCTATTATTAATATCGCATCAGAAATGTAACTTTCGAGAAGATTGGTGCCAAGCTCGCGGGACGGGTTTCAACCCCGGGCCTTTCGTTGGTTCCGAAGTCTATTGCTCTACCATTGCTCTAGCATGCACGCGCCCGATTTATCATTACTAGTAATAGCCTATTATTAGAGATAGTCGTTTAAGCGAAGCTGATTCTAAGATTGTCGGCTCCACTACAGTCGCAGAAATATGTGTGTTTATCGAAGGGATCGAAGGACCCGGACTGGTATAGTTGTGGCTATCTGTACAACGGTTCCAAGTGTACTGAATCTAGCGTTCACGTCTGAGGACGACACTACAGCACCAGTGTCCAGATGGTAAACTGCATACAATAAAACACATAGATTCACTCGAGGCAGACTGTCAAAACAAGACCTTATAGTTAAACGAGGCTTGTACCAAGTTAGTGCCATCGTTCAACCACTGACAGACACCATATATACCTATACAATGTATTATACTAGTACCTAGGGTGTACTAATTACTACTATACCTTATTTACTTCTGGTCTGCGTTACACGAAATGGGTGTATATTTACGCCAGGCATAAATCATGACGTATAAATAAAGCACAGAGTTAAAATGTCTCCGTGCTTTACGTCCTGATTTATGCCCGGCGTAAATATAGGCTACATCCCTTTCATGTAACACAGGCCATATATATATAGGAGGCGTTGCACTAAGCATGGATAGCTTTCCGCATTGATCATGGGTGTTGTTTCGCAAAGCTTTCATATCTAACTACCAGGCCATACACACTCTCGGAGCGAGCCAGTTACGACACCTCCGTGGTGTCATGGCAGATATATATGAACGCTTCAAGAAACGATATACTGGGGAATAGCCAAATAATTATGATATTTGAGCATGCACAACATATTTTTTTGTTTCGCCTATTTGTACATCGTTGACGTCAGTTGCGAATGTATAGGCCTTTGATCGTCATAATCTCCCAAAACCCACCACTGCACAAAAAGAGAGTTGCGTCCGTCTTTATAACCACATTTATATATAGTATATAATATGGTAGTTAGTGAAAACGTATACACATATATATAGCCTAAAGGGGCACTTTCCACCGAACAATCGTGGAGCTACGAGAGTCGTAACTCCTTAGCAACTCCATGCTAACGTACAGAAGTTACGACTCGTAGATTTTAACGTTACGATTGTTTAGTTCTTTGGAACTGGCACCAGATCATAGCAAACCACCGCGCGTGCTGAGCCCAGCTATACATTTATATACGATGTTTACAGATGCAGTAATTGCTATGCATATGTAACCAGGTAAAACACAAGTTGTTTAACTCTGTGTGTATAGGCTATGTGTCTACACTATATATGTGTTCCTTGCTTTGATTATACTATATACCTTATCACGACTAGATCCACTGTCGACGCTATGTAAGTGTGTAGGCTATAGTATAATAATACAGATATGCAACAACGTATATAATTATATATACGCATACCATAGCATTTTATTATATAACCAAAGCAAACCTTTATAGCAAATCTAAACCTAGACTGGAAGTGAGCATGAAAGTATTCTTCAGAATATATTTATAAACTATTAAATAGGCCCTTTCTTGTATTCTAAAGTAAGCCCTACAATCAATTCATCTTTAAGATTGTATTTATTCATTTTGCTCGCTACATATTAATATAACTAGATTACATTTATTTTGTATTTCCACTTGGTAGGCTATAAACTTATCTTTAGGATAATTACAAATGTATGTTTTTGTATGCGTTTATACTACCTATAGCCAGCCCCCCTACAACTATGATTTGAGTAATGGTAGCCTATACATATTAAAGCGATGTGTGCACAAAATTAATATTCACGATAAAATCAGTTACAACCATCCCAATCTAATTAAAATTAGATACAAAAGTATCGCTGCAAATATATTAAGCGTATGTCAGTATATACATTGGGAGCGAAACTTCGTATCTAATTTTAAATTGCAACCATCCCCGGTCTTAGCCTGTGGGTATCGCAAATTGAAGCGCCTGTATATGGTGGCAACTCACTCTACTCGTCTTAGTATTCGTCAACCATTGCGCATTCATGAACCAGAGACCATTATGTTAATTATTATGTTTATTAATTATTATTACCTGGACCCGAGATTACGAAACTTTCTGAGTACTATTTCATGCTCAAGCTCAGTATTTACATGACGTTTTATGAACAAAACTCTGAGTTGAGCATGAAATCGTACTCAAAAAAGTTTCGTAATCTATGGGTCGGATGAGAGCGATTTATCGCCGCGGCAATTTGTCGTTGCAAGTTTCGTTTTTGGTGTGCAAGCAGTAGCCTACAAGATAATAATACTATAGTACATTACTATAGTAGCATATATGAGTATCTATCTCAGAACGTAAATCGCCGGGTTTGTCGCCGCGAAATACGCCTAGAGATGTGCAAGTAGGCCTACCTTTAATTTACCCTAACTCATGGTCTTTGAATGAACAAACAAACTGTAATCTAAACAGGGTTTTGGTTTGAGAGAAACCTAAATTAATTTGATTAAAATAGGATTATATAGTTTCTAAAATAATAAACACATGAATGCTTTAGTTTACGAATGAGATCTTCTATATAGACGTGTGCTTTTAACCCCTTTCTGTTTCATGTGATTGATCATATTGAATTTGTATATAGGCCTACTATATAGGTTAGGGTTAGAGTTAGGATATTACTAGTATATAGCACCTTCATATTTACATTAAAGTTAGTAATATGATCAACCACTATATAATAGTTAATACGACTACATAATATTTATTGAAATCATATTTTGAAATATAAACAGGGTAATTGAAATGTATATTTTCACCGTATTACGATGATTAAAGCATGATGTATAGGTATATATATGCTGTCACGATTCACGCTGGTTGATGCCAGATGGCCGCAGGTGCGTGGTGGAATGAACGTAAATAATTACAAGTCGATATCCGCCGGACATTTTATCCGGCTCTGAAACGTGCCTCTACATGATCTACAATGTATTGAATATTGATAATATTATAATTATGAAAACGTGAATAATTATGCATGTTTACTCAACATTTTATTTGTTCTGAACTCGCTCTCTCTCTCTCTCTCTCTCTCTCTCTCTCTCTCTCTCTCTCTCTCTCTCTCTCTCTCTCTCTCTCTCTCTCTCTCCCTATCTCTCGGCCTATCGTAATAATATTCGGAGTTTATGCAAAAATTGAGGTAAGCAATTTCACGAAATAGTCGTACATGTATTTCGAGCGTAAATAGAAAGTAATAACATCATTTATCACCCAAACTGGATCCCGGAGATAACATTTTTCAACTTCACTGATTGGTCAATAACTTGATTACTAATTTGCATAGTTATCCTCCAGTAGCCAGCATCACTGACTGTCGCCACCGTCATAACAATGATCTGGCGTTACAGTGCAAAAGCCCATCAGCTTGTTCATTGACTTCCCAGTAAAAACTTTAAAGGACTGATATTGACTGATAAATAGAATCTCAACCTCGTGTCTTTTGATATCAATCCTACTCTTTGATAAAATTAACCAAAATCCTAGGCTAAGCCTCGGATTTTGGTTACTTTTATCAAAGAGTACGTAGGATAACATTGATATCAAAAGACACGAGGTAGAGATTTTATAGTTCCTGTTATTGTTAAAGCATAACGTACGCCCGGCCTACAGTAGGCCTACTATGATATCAGCTGACTATAGGCCTACGACGTTTTCGCGTGAAATTGTGATCATATAGTATGTGACCTCTTCGTATACAAGTGATTCCGGGTCAATGCTTTCTTTGACGTCGGCGTTCGTGTAACTGTCAGACGTAGATTCCTGTTGGCGTGGGGACGCCTGAATGAACATTTAATTGAAAATATGCGTTTGTATTTATTAGTGGACAACGCCGGTGACCGCCTATCCCACTCAGTCGAACACTATAGCTTGGTACACTTACAGCTTGTTTAGATCGCTGGACTAACACATACGAATTGTGACCATTCATCAGAACTTCACAACACTGTCAAAGTTGCAAGCATCAATTTGTATTGGCTTTTAGAAAGCTTGGTTTAATTACTTTCAGCGTGAGTGTGTGTGTGTGTGTGACGCTCAGTGAACGCAATGACAGCCAGAGTAGACCTATATTGAAAGATATTCAGAATGATATTTAAAGCAACTTTATACCGCTAAATTTCTATGTGCAAAGTTGAATATATACTTTATGATGAATGCATAACAGTGAAAAGTAGTTCAGTTCATATCTATGCCTTTCTTGCTTCATATGTGGTCGTAAGTCTGCTAGATCTATAGGTAACCCAGCTACCGCGATTTGTATTTAAAGGTCATATAAGTCTATAGGTGTCCCTGGCTATGATAAATAACCTGAATTAGACAATTATTAATTATTAATTATTAAAAAAGTTAGGGAACCATTGTCCATACAGAGTATGAAAGAGTCACGAAGTATGCGGATACTCAAGGTCATGTATTGCCTATAGGTAGGTAGACCGTAAGTAGGTAGCCTACACATTGGTAGACTGTTACTGTTACTGTATGTAGGCCTATACTGTTTACATAGCACTGAACCTTGCAACGGATACAGTTACTTTATCAAATGGGTGATAATTGCATATGATACGTACATTTTATCAGCTAGGTGATAACAGTTCATCAACTGTTCATATCAAATACCCGTGATGGGATACCTTGTGTCGATACTCTATCGACTTTAAATGTACACGTACCATGGATACATCGCTGATAGTTTTGGGGTATACAGATAGAAGACTTGAACAGAGAACGGTTGTGACACTATCGGATTAGATATATTGTGGGGTGTTTTTTAATAAACGCTTTGAACACGTTAGCAGCTGGTTAGGTCGCAAAAGTTTCATTTTGCACACGGCTCTCACAAACAAGCATGGCAGATTTTACTACACAGGTGAATGGATCTCTAGCAGACGATTTCGGGGATATTTTGGATGTTAACACTGTTGCCAGAACGAAGGTAGGCACACGACACATCCAGATCTATTCATATTATTCAAGTACTTCTGTGTTAGTTTGTATCTTTAACAGCAGCTGTTTAAAGGTATCCACTGCTTCACCTGTTCACCTGTAGTTGGTAGTTTTACCTGAGACTTGAGCACTTTGATAGGCGACGAGAACACGCTAAATGTCAGCGACTGGCCCAAGTGTGGGAAGCTCAAACATACCGGTATACATGCAGATTATCAGAGAGAGAGAGAGAGAGAGAGAGAGAGAGAGTATCAGAGGGAGTATTAGAGTACCACTACTACTAGTACCAGAGAGAGAGAGAGAGAGAGATAGTATCAGAGAGAATACATCAGAGAGAGTATCAGAGAGAGTAGGCTATACATCACACAGAGAGTATCAGAGAGAGAGAGAGAGTATCAGAGAGTGTAGGCTTTACATCAGAGAGAGAGAGAGAGAGTATCAGAGAGAGAGAGAGTATCAGAGAGAGATTATCGGAGAGTATCAGAGAGAGAGAGATTATCAGAGTATCAGAGAGAGAGATTATCAGAGTATCAGAGAGAGAGAGAGTATCAGAGTATCAGAGAGAGAGAGAGAGTATCAGAGAGAGATTATCAGAGTATCAGAGAGAGAGAGAGAGAGATTATCAGAGTATCAGAGAGAGAGAGTATCAGAGAGAGAGATTATCAGAGTATCAGAGAGAGAGTATCAGAGAGGGAGAGTATGAGAGAGAGATAGTATCAGAGAGAGTAGGCTATACATCAGAGAGTATGAGAGAGAGAGAACAAGAGAAAGAGAGAGAGAGAGAGAGAGAGAGAGATGCAAGTTTTATGTTCCATCAGAAAATAATAATGCCAGTTGCTAGATTATGTCACATTTGTGGGACAGCTGTTTCATTACATAATGAAATTACCAGTTGAAATTGATAGTAGCCAACTGATGTGTTGTGTTGTGTTGTAATGTGTTTTGTTGTGTTGTGTTGTGTTTTGTTGTGTTGTAATGTGTTTTGTTGTGTTGTGGTGGTGGGGGTAGGGAGATGCATATTATAAGTAGTCATTAACCATGTGGTTACTCTGTATCATGTAGTGAAGATGTAGTGAAGATGTATTGAATGGAAGAAAATACAATGGAGAATGAACTACTGTTAGGACACAGGGTTGTGGGTGTGGCTGGAACTAGGCGGTATGGGTATGGGGTATGGGGTATGGGGTATGGGGTATGGGTATGGGGTATGGGTATTAAAATTGTACACCAAACTGAAGATTGGGTGGAACACATCCATCTTTAGCTAAATTGTATTTTTCTATTTAAAAAATAATAAATTCCTGCTAGTGCCTAAATTCCCCTCATACAGTAAAAAAAAGTTATTTAAAAATAATAAATAATTAAAGTGACTCATACACCAAAATCAAACTTATAGCCCTGTATTATCGAAAGCGGTATGGACCAGGTTTAGCCTTAAAACGTGAGTCTGACGGCAAACAGTATTATGGAATGAGTTTACTGGAAACCTAGTCTAGACCTGGTAAATGTAGACCTGGACTAAAAATAATGGTATTATCGAATGCGATTTGATCCAAAGCACATTGGTAGATGACCAACATTAGTTGATGACCTACATTGGTTGATGACCTATATTGGTTGATGACCTATATTGGTTGGTGACCTACATTGGTTGGTGACCTACATTGGTTGATGACCTACATTGGTTTGATGACCACAGTTGACCTTGACCTTGCATTCATGATCCATGTTTTGGAAGGTGGAGACAATGTGGTTTTAAAACATGATTCCTGATAAAACAATGTCATTATTGAGCACTAAGAGTCTGGTGCAGTTTGTCACCAGTTTCCACTGCAACTAGTGCAATGGCTAACATGCTAACTGCCGCACTGAACGACAGAGGATAACAATGTGATGTTATACAGTTGATGAGTATGGATAATGGACAGCTGGTTAATTGTTTATCTGGTGCATTGCAAGGGTTAACAGTCGGTGGGCAGCCAAAATTATCCATTATTACTCTGTGCTTTACGTCCCGATTTGTCTGGCGTAAATATACACCCCTTTACTACCCTGTAAATGTACCTGCTTTGAGCACACTTTCAAGCATGGATTTGGTGCAATATCAATATACACATCAAGCACATGCTAATTCGCTAGTAATGTAACTGTATTGTTTATGTTTGTTTAGAAAATAGTCCGCTAGGAAATTGATGTGGAAGTGTCTGTATATCTGCTAGGGGTGTCACGATTCACCGATGCATCGATGCATCGCCATGTTTCATTAACAAAAGGTATTGTCTTCCGATTTTTTCTTCATGACTGACTTATTTGTACTGGATATTTCCAGAAATAATGACCTTCATATAACATGATTACTACTGAAAATCTAGTTCTTTAAAATTGAATTGCGATGCATATCGTATCGTGAGCCTGGTATTGTGATACGTATCGTATCATCAGATAGGCTAATCATGGCACCCATAATATCTGCATTTAGGCAGCTACGTGCCTGCACATTATTTTTGTCTTCCCGTACCAAATATTTTCTTTTTTTTAACCCTCTCCCTGCTGGATTAGTCACTGGTTGCCTTCAACATGGGGAGAGTTAAGCATGGTCAGTGTTCTATATCATTGCTCATAGTGTCTGACTGAGTTTGGGGAATGTTAAGGAAATGCTTCCTCTGTCCATGATGTTAGTCAAATACCACCTGATACACCCACATCTTCTATGCAAGTGTATTCTGACCATACTGAGGTGTATCCTTTTTAGCATTCTCTATCATTGCTAATGAACTGGTTGAAAGTCTAGAGGCAATAACCTAATGAGGGTATTTCAACATGGACTGCTATGATTTCAACATGGGCTGCTAGGATTTCAACATGGGCTGCTATGATTTCAACATGGGCTGCTAGGATTTCAACATGGGCTGCTATGATTTCAACATGGGCTGCTAGGGTTTCAACATGGACTGCTAGGATTTCAACACGGACTGCTAGGATTTCAACACAGACTGCTAGGATTTCAATGTGGATTGGTAGGATATCGATGTGGATTAATTCAATATTGATTGATGGTATGTCAACATGCTGCTGGAATTTCAATATGGATTGGCATGATTTCAACATGGTTAATTGGACCATATCTGGATATCATTGATCCATAGCCAAACCCATCATTGGTCCATGGACCCACATCATTAGCTCGCATCATTGGACCATATCCTAGAATCATTGGTCCATATTCACACAATTTGACCATATTCCCCAAATCATTCAACCATAACCTCACATAATTCAAAGGACCATATATGGATATCATTGGTCCATATCCTGACATCATTGGCCAAAAGCCTCACTTCATTGGCCCATATTACCCGCTTTTGGATCATCGCTCCAATGTCATTGTTTTAGTTCCAAGGAAGCGTGTTCTATGCTGTAGTTTTTACATGACAAGTTGAAGTAGTCGCGATGTTATAGTAATTAACCGTACCATGGTCAGTGTGATTTGATGGACTTGGGGTGTTGATGGTGATCGGAGGTAGGGGAGTATTCAGTGTAATTTGATGGACTGGCGATCTGGCGGTGCTCACAGATTGCTTGTTGGTAGATGAGTTAATGAAATCATACAAGTCGGATGAGTTATCCGTGAAGTGTGCTTGCCATGCCACGTTCGCTCGCTCGTTACTAATCAATCAGCTGTGATTCTGTACGTTGGACAGACCATGTCTCGGCCAAACTTTACTACGGTTCTCTGTACGTTGGACAGACCATGTCTCGGCCAAACTTTACTACGGTTCCCATGCATTTGCCGACTGCTTTTAATAACTGCACTGGGAAATGACTTGTTTGTGTAGAGTGTACTTCCTTTTGAGGTCCCGTCCGAAGTCCTGTAGTAGTCCTGTCTGAGTTCCTGTCAGCAGTCCTGAGGTCCTGTCAGTGGTCCTGTCACTGGTCCTGTTGTCTGAGGTCCTATCACTAGTCCTGTCTGAGGTCCTATCTGAGGTCCTGCTGTCTGAGGTCCTGTCTGAGGTCCTATCACTAGTCCTGTCTAAGGTCCTATCTGAGGTCCTGCTGTCTGAGGTCCTGTCAATGGACCCGTTCCACCAGTGGTCCCGAGCTGGCATTACATCATGTGACGGGGTAAACCGGAAGAATTAGGTCACGTGTTTGTCATGGAAAGAAAGACTGGAAAACCCAAAAAGAAAAGTGTTACTTTTAGAGTTGATGATTTAGTAGGAAAATCAGATAAGGTAGGTGTATGCTTGTGGTAAATTTCTTAAACACTATTAACTGAGGATCATGTCGATCCTAGGATTCAAACCCAAATTGCTGGATTGCAAGTCCATTGCTCTACCTTTTGAGCCCTTGTAGCAAATGGGTGAAAAATTCCTGCAGCGACGTTAAACTCAGAGCGAAGGGGCAACCGAGACCAGTAGGAGCATCTTATTATCATACCCGGCTACATTGCTTTGTTTACATTGCTGGGAATGTGATAAATATGTATGAATACATAGACATAAAATCTAAGTTGAGATGATAGAAAAACAAATTCAAGTGAGGTATTGGAAATTAACTTTAACATTCAAATTTTAAAATAGTGTAAGAAAATGTAATATCTTGCAATTTTTATGAAGTATTATTTTGTGGCTGTTGCATTAAGTTACACATTTGTTTTGGCATTGTCCAAGGCTATATAAGGAAAAGTATTAATTTATTGAACTTCAACATGTTGAATAAGAAATATAGAATGCATTATTCAAGAAGTAGGTTCTATATAATGACTTGTAGCATGCACGGTTGTGATTTCTTTCCCATACCTTCACCATTATAACCCAAATTATGTTAATCCCAGTAACCTATCGAGGGGTGGAGCCTATGTGTGAATAACTTCAAGGGTGGAGCCTATAAGTGTTCTCTAA
>JAVCKZ010090584.1:0-11781 GCA_034780755.1 Lepetodrilus elevatus
TTGTAACGTCAACGCTTTCTATTGTGGCAGGAGCCCAGTTACAACTATTGTAGCACTACAAGAGTGTCGTGCAACGGGCACCAGACCAGTACACGACAGTGAAGATCTTGCAGTAGATATACAACCTCCATAACCGGGTGCCCTGACACTAAGAAGCTCCTAGTCTCACCTCCAGTAAGAAGTCTCCAGCCTTGAGTCCAACGCGGTCCGCCTGGCTCCCGACGTCCACGCTGTCCAGGTACTGAAGGGCAGGGAACTCTGCCGTGGGCTGGAAGTCCAGGGTTCCGGTGTGGCTCTGGGCTGAAGGACAAACACGTGCATCGATTACTTCATGGGAAATGTAAAGATTAGTATTTAATTGTCCTCCGAGTTCCAGTGCTGGCCAGTGTTTGCCACCCACGGGAGCAAGACGCCGATGTTGACCAGATAAGCATCACCGTGCCTCAATAAGCATACGTTTGTCAATGCAAACATGCCCAGACCCCATGACAGGGGGACGCGGATGGCCGTTAAACAGGAAATATTGAGGAATATCATTATCATTCCGCGGGCTGCGTACCCAACATGGAGATTTGTTTCAACTTCTAACAATTAATTGTTTATTTCAATATCTCGCATCAGTTCCTATGTTTACATGTATGCAGCCTGAAATGGCCATTGAATTTTGAGGCTGGCAATACAACAAAAAAATCAACCTGATTTACTGTGAAAACAAGATTAAGGTGAATAATTACAGGACTTTTATACAGACATATAATCATACTACAAAGAATTATTACCGTTCCTTTGACAGAATTTTTAAAAGTACATTCAAGACATTAACTTATTTATTTCCAAGTAATTTGTACGAGTTATTGATTATATTATTATCAATGCAAGTAATTTTATTCAATATCAATCTTGCCAAATTGTAATCATCTGTCATGTTTCACAGATGTAATTTCAATAATGTGTCTTTATGTCTGGCATTAGATATCAATATCAAAGTCCACACAGACTTTAACACAGTTTGCGGAAGCGATATGGACGTAAATATCTAAAGGTGTTACACGGTTACTTTGCTTTGACATTGGTTGCCTAACATAACCCTGACCCATTCAGAACTATCACTAGTTTAACCCTAATGTTACAACAACAATCCTCTGAGACTTTGCTGATACATAGGATTTGCGAGCACTTGACCATTATAGGGTTAACAGGTTAAACTGTCCCTGCAAAATGGTTTGGTAGGTTTTTTTTAATACCTCTTATCACCACAGACCTCAGCTTTGGCTTCTACAGTCATGGTGGGTCTCAAAACGTTCATAAATATTTGGACAATAATATTTGTGTATGTATTGTGTGCTTTTTTACCATGTATTATGTACTGTAAGAGGAAATATTTGGACAATAATATTATACGATTTATTCTGAAATCATTCCAGCTTCTAATGAGGGAAGGTGATGTGGTAAAATTCCCATCGCCATAAACCTCCGCTTTTCACGTACATTCCGCAATGACAATGTATACATTCACAATTCTTTTAAAACAAATAATCTCCCATGACAGCCGATCTGCTTTGTTCCGAGATCATCACGCACGTAAAGCCGACTTCTGACGAGGAAACCGGTGAAAGCGTTCAACGTCTTGGCAGGGCATCGGGCGGAGAATCCACCCCGAGATAACCGCCTGCACCAGATCTCCGGAACGAGCAACGCTCCAGTCTGGCGACAAAGCCGGTGTTAACCCGACTAATTCCAGTCTGCCCTTCCTCCATGTCACCCTGGTGTCGCCACCAAACCTTCATCCAGGGCTTCAGCGGACAAACATCATCAGCACAATGGGCAGGATTTGCACCTTCCTAATCCGCTCAGGCAGAGCAGATGGAATTTGGCAGCTTGGATGTGTTTTCAGACTTACACCTAGTCTCCTGTGGATTGCTGTTTGTAACACCACATGTGGTGCTGTGGAACTACTTCATGATTTCATGGCGAAATGCATATTTAGTAATATTTTGTTGTTGTATTTTTATTTATTTATTTTATTTATGTATTTATTTATTTAGCTATTAGATATTATATAAATAAATAAATAAATCTATCTTTTTTTTCTTCTGTTATTTTATATATTTTAATTTTTATTATTCATTTATTTATTCATTTATTTATTCATTTATTCATTTATTCATTTATTTATTTATTTATTTATTTATTTATTTTATTTATTTATCTACATATATTTAGATCTACATTTACTTATTTATTTGGCATATATTTTTATTTATTTACTTACTTACTTACTTTATTGTATTATTTTTCAATGTCTCGTTAGTGTTACTACAATCTTGAAAAAAATATGTTACATATCGTACAATGGCAATGATATTCCCCTTCCAACATGATTTATGACAAAAGATAATTATGCAGAAGTCACATACTTCCTGTAATACAATATACTTGTGGCAACACACCTGATGTAATACAACATTTTTCTTGTAGATGTGACATCTGGTACACCGCAGCATACTTAGTGCCATTATATATTTCAGCCTCATTAAAAGATGTAAGAAAGCTAGAAACTGTCATTATCTACAGCGTAATAAAATCTTAGATGTTGCTTTTTAATAGAACATAAATAAGAATGGATTTTTCTTCATTTTGTTTAGTACACGAGGAGGTATTAAACTACATACATCTGCTGGATATATTACATATTTATTGATCTTTCCTTTACGTTTACATGTCTGTTTGCACAGGCTATTAGCAAAATTCTGAAGCGACCTGAAGGATGCACCATCTCTATCATGGCAAAATTACCATCCTTGGTCCATCAGTACCAGCCGGTGGTCGCAGGAATACTGCAACATTCAGCGCTACAGATATTGCAGGTTTCCTGCTGCCCTAAACTGGCAAGCTATTATATCAGTGAAAGAATCTTGAAAGTGGCTTAAAACCCTAATTCAAAACAAACCCACAAAAAAAAGTAGCAAAATTACATGACTGTAGATCTAAAATCTGCCAACAAAAAAATGTATGTGCCGCAATATGTTATAAATAATAAATGCATATATACTGTCTATGGCTATATTACATAAGTATCTACAGCTCTAAAGCATTTCCTGTACATACTAAGCATGATGTGCCACCTCATGTCTATAATTCTAAAATATGTCAACATTCCTTTTTTTACAAGTGTGCATGAGCTACCATAGCTAGTATCTACATTCCAAGTAAATAGCTCTAAAATATGCCCAAAAAACGTTATTGCTAATAGTGCACATGCGCTAGCTAGTATTTACATTACATGATGTGCTTGACAGAATTTGTGATGGCAGCCATCTTATATTCAGCATGCCCAAATGATCTAGTTCATGTACATAATGCCTCTGGGCCTTTTTCTAGGCACATTTCACCAAAACGCCACTAATGTGTATGTAGTACATGTGCAAGAGTGGTCTAGTGGCTAACATTACAAGCCTACGAGTACATGTACAACATTTCCCCCAGGGTCCCTACAGCTACAGATACCCACCCTCCGCCTCCCCAGGTCTATATGTGGGGTGGGTCACACCAGCAGCTGTGATTTCATGGCCCAAAGGTAGTGACTATGAAATGGGATTAACAAGATATTAGGAAATACTTTTGGAATGTATCAGCTCTTTATAACAGCCCCCAGGCAGCCGTTGTCATATCTGAATAATAACCGTTTGTTCATGGTTCATAACAAACTGCTAACTTTTTTATTCATCGCGACATTTTGGGGTGTTGTGTACTATGGTAAATAATAACAATAATAATAATAATAATAATAATTTAAAAAATAATAATAATAATAATAATAATAATAATAATAATAATAATAATAATTTAAAAAAATATAATAATAGTAATAATAATAATAATAATAATTTAAAAAATAATAATAATAATAGTAATAATAATAATAATAATCATCATAATAATAATGCTTGTAATGTCCTGGGGGCCTATTCTCGAAACGTTTCTTAGGCTAAGAAGTTCGTAAGTACGTTTCGAGAATAGGCCCCTAGGATTCCACAACGGTGGTATGGTCAAAGCGCCGACATAAACAAATAGGTTTTAAATGGTACATTAAGAATGCTGATTGTATTGGTATTACAGATGGAATGGGTACGCATGGATGTAGTCATGACAACATGACAGTCTTCAGCGGTTCATAAAGGAAAATGTGAACATTCATTTCCGCTTATGTCCAAATGGAATTGGTTTTTCTACCACTAACCAGATTAAGCATAGTATATATTAGATGGTATTATATAAGTTGTAATATAGAATAGATATATATCAATCAAAATATTATACATTATTCATAAGTAAACTTGGCTTTAAAATAATAAATCAGATATCTGCAGCCAAAATGGTTCACCATCATCAGTTCAATATGGATATTGTGCATCTGGATATCATTGTAGATATGTTCATCCAATTGACAAACTTCCATTATTGATGAGCTATACCATAACATCTCTCTCACATCACCATAACAGCCAGGTAATGCCGGAGATTTACATGGAGATAACTCTCCATTACTCCGATTCACAGCCATCAACCCACTGCCTCGTGGGACAAGGCATATTACTACCATCAATATTTAATGTTAACAGTTCTACCAACGTGTAGACAGGGAAACCCATTTTTCCATTGACTACGATGTATACAGCGGTCCATATACAAGGACGCACAATATCAGAGAGGGTATCAGAGAGAGTATCAGAGAGAGTATCGGAGACAAGTGAATATGGAGTTTAACGTCGCTGCGGGAATCTTTCACCTATTTGCGACGATATCTGAGACAAAGCAGTAGGAGTAATGCTATATGATCTTGAAGACATGTCAGCCAATCAATCACCATCTGAGTAAATAAGCTGTATATATATAACTAATGTGGCATTATATTTCTACAGCATACAGCATGTATTATGGATGATATATTATTATAAGTAGAATATTGATGGGTTATTTATCACTACTCTGTGGATATATGGAAATGCACATAGAATAAGAATCTGTATATGCGTAAATATGTTGTATTAATAAAAGCATACTATCCATAGAATAGACCTAGGCTAAGGCTAAGACTTACCTCTTTTATCTTGAAATAAAATAAAAATTTAATTAGAATAATTTTACATTTAAACATATTAGGGATGATAACATATTTTTGTGTTTATTGTTAATTAATATGAATATCATTGAAGAATAATAATTTAAGCAATGATATGTTTTTCCGATTGTAAATTGTCTGTCATCTGTATTTACAGTTGCTCGTCAGTCCCTACTTTCGTACAAATGATGTAACAAAGACTGCTTTTGTTATTGTTGTTGTTGACAACGATTGGGACTATCTGCGATGTTTGCATCCGTCACCTCCCAGCAACGCCAAGGGCAGTTCACTCCCCTTGGTATCTCGCCACCATTTGTCAACAAAATTACCACAGGCGATACTTTCCACGCACAATATTCTGATCATTTAACAGAATTTTGTGAAGTTTGTGTTCTCACAAAAACGGGACACATTTTTTACAATTGAAAAATTACGAAAACGGAATTATTTCGACGGCCATACTGCGCTACCATAGTTTCCTAACATACACATAGCTAGATGTCAAACATTCTCCAGGTTCATTAAGACAACTACAAAATGGTAAAAGTCAAACAATTCGGCTGGAAACCCTAAGAGAATAATCTAACATGCACAAGGAGGAGGCAAGAACAGAAATGTTTCTTTTTATAAAGAAAAAACATAACTTCACGTCATTTTCAAATTTGTCCACCAATCAGACTCGCAGCTTGAATGACGGCCTCCTAGCATTCCCAGCGGCTCTTGTTCTATTGGCAAATATTAACCCAGAATCACCCCCCAAATATCAAGTGTCAAATTTGTAACTTGTGTCCACGAAGTTACATGCCTGAGCCGAGTTGGAAAGTTTGGACTCGGACTTGGGAGAGTTTGGACTCGGACCTCTGACCGTTTGTAATCAAGAATAACATACACGGCCACAGTTTACGGCCTCGCGAGCAGTTAATTATACTGTTGGTAATAACCGTCTCAAAACTTACTTGACCAGTAGCCGAGACTTGGATGTATAAACCAAGACAAAACAAATACACTAACCATCGGACAAATACGCACAAACAATGTGGCCAAACATGGCCAGCAACTGCCGACGTGAAGAACCCGTACAGGCTCGGGAATGTTGCAAAACATCAGACAAGGTGGAGGGTTAATACCACTGGTTTTTAATGCAGGTCTACATCCTTGAAAATCATCGTGAATCTAATAATATCCTTTAGCTCGTCTAATACCAAGATTATTCATAAATGCAGGATATAGACGATATCTAAAGACACTCGGTTAATAATCTAAATAAGTATATAAACTCATTCTTCATATATCCACATATACATACCAAAATTGCAACGAAAGATCCATCAATATAGTGTTAAGACATTGTCATGAATGTCAGGGTTAATTTGACATGGAAATCCACTTATTTCTGGCAGTGATCTATCACATCCAGTTCAGTGATATATGATAATCGACAACTGCGAAACTATTCGGAAAGGTAGTGGTGTCAGAAATACTTACAACGTGCACCTCGAAGCACGAAGCCAAAGCCCTCCGGCCCTTTGTGAAGCACCACCATCCTGGGGGCATAGTCACTGAAACACACAAACACATCACTTATAAATACAAGTTATAGAACCATCGCAGCTATTACACACAATGTCCAGGTTAAATGTATGATACTTGTACTGGGCCCGTATTCTCGAAACTTCATAATTCCTAAGAAATTCGCAAGTACTAAGAATTTGCCTAACTGGTTTTTTGCTTATGTTAATTTTAAATAGATATTTTCTGATTAAGAAATTCTTATGTTACAAAGTTTTGAGAATACGACTCCTGGTTCTTGTAGAGACCAAATAAACCACATGTCATACACTTGGTATTATGTCATACACTTGGTATTATGTCATACACTTGGTATTACATGTATAACATGATAACTGAATGTGACTTTTAATTTTTCTCCAGCATTTTGACTTCATCACTACCAACAGAAATTGTGCCTGGCTGCTGCTCTCAAATGTTTCATATTTGTTTGTGTCAAAGAAGTTATAATTCCATTTAAAGTATGCTGCAAATAATAGCATAGTTTTAAATTGGAAAACTAAATAATAGAATAAATTATGGATATTTTTCTAAAAGTGATTAATGTTCGTCAGTATGTTCGATAAAACCTTGTTGTAATGTACACATTTCCTAAAATTTAACATTTACAAAACAAATTGGAACAATCTCTATCCGAGTTTTCAAAAAGAAACAGAAATAGAAAAGGTAGCATGCTTTGGTGTCAATGACAATGTACTTGATACCAAAACATCCCCAAGCTTCCTAAAATAATGTTCTATTTCTATACTTGCAGGTTCACACACAAGCATCATGTTGGCCTTAGGCTTACAATTAGGGAGTCAAAATAACCCTCAAAACAAAACCATGTCCAGAATTACACTAATACTATGCATTTGTCTTGCATCACTTCTGGCCTTCTACTATACCATGTATACCAGTATATATGTTGGTGAGCATTTGCCTGCAGCAGTGGCGAGATTGGTCAAATATGCAGGGCTTGTGCTTCAGGGCTACCATGGATGTATGTAACATGTCCAACTACGCACCTCACAATAATGTAAATGTAGCTCAGCAAAGAAACTTTCTTTTAAAATAAATTTGAATAGTTAGAATATTTCCTGTAATATAGTGAATCATAAAGCTACAAGAAAACTGACTCTTTTGAAAATACAATTCTATTAATTATCGTAATACCCTATTATATCACTTAATCCATACATGGCTAGATCTCCTCTCCCGACAATGGAACCGCATGATCAACCTGCTCCTGTTACGCTGCTTCTGATGATAATCTCAAGGACTGAACCTGTATTGTCTCTCCCAACCCTCACAACACCATCCCCCTTACCCCCCAACACCACCCCTCATCCCCACCCTCCCCGGTGGCGAATGTATCAGCATATTATCAGCTGATTGTGACCAACTGTGACAACTCGTAACGATACCTTTCATAGTAACCATGGCGACAATATTGATAATTCTATGATAGGTGTATCCACACACTTGGCACTTGAAACATTTTGTTATTACTTCAAACAGTGGATTTGTCCTTCCTTCAAGTTCCTCGAGGCTATCGTGGACCGATGGACCTGCCCATAACTCTCAATGCTTTTCATGTTTGTTCACACATGATCATAAATTGTTCACAATTGCTCCAAACAATAATATTTGTCTCCAATTGTTCATTAAACAGATTATACAAGCTTAACCAGAGGAAAATGTTCACATTGTGTACTGTGTTGACATATGTATCATGCACAGGAGGAAACAACTCTTTTTAACTACTTGTTGGTTGGTTGGTTTATTTGGGGTTTAACGCAACTTTCAAGATTTGTTTACTCACATCATGGCGTGCATGCACTGCCTGTACTAGTCTGGTTTACTTATAACATCATAAGCAATTGTACAGATCCATTGTAAGTGGGATTCTGTAGACATAGTGCCATATATTCTATCTAATAGTTAAACAGTAATACATCGAGTTTCTATATCAATGCTTCTCATATTCTCATAGAACACTAACAAGTCAAATTTGGCACGAAGATTACTAATTTTGTCATCAAAACTGCCATCATTTCAACATTGGAAAAAGCCAGAATATACATTTACATGTATTATTGAAAATAAACTATTGCTGCACGTCTGAAATTAAAGCCTTCTCATGAAGTGTCATGCTCTAAATGACACCACGAAGTGTCATGCTCTAAATGACACCACAAAGTGTCATGCTCTAAATTACACCATGAAGTGTCCATGACTGCACGATTCATGACTTCAACGTGAATCTGATGAGCATGAGACAGATAGGACATGCAGTCGGACACAGTCAAGAACTGCCACCAGATGTCACCACCGCTGTCAGACATGGGTCAAATCCGTGATCAAGGGAGGTAATTAATATCCTCGTTGTGTCAAAGATAGAGGTAAATAATAACTGGATGGTCTTGACTTCAGCCATCATGGAATACATGTCTACTAAAGAGTAAAAACATGAACGTTCATTTGAACAAACAACCACAATCACAAAGATGCAATTGTACACACAAAATTATCTTCATCAATAATACACCACATACAATTGTATGCGACACTAGTATACAGTGAGTGAGTTAATGTTTTATGTTGTAGCGGGAATCTTTCGCCCATACGCAACTTTGATACTAGTATTTAATATAATATTGACGATCAGGGTGTGCAGACAGAAGGTAGTCTACTGTAGTTTCCCACCTTCTTGGTGAAAGGTTGGTTTCAGTAAATTCGGAATATTTCATAATATCAATATCGCTGGACACAGGTAATCCATTACTTCCTGGTAGCATGTGTATACAGTACACTAATGAGTTACATGTCAACAAGTCATACAAAATGATTACATGTAAAAATATAAGGAGGCTCATGGTTTTCACCCGAAAAGAGTATTTCGCCTTTAAGAAATGCGGTTCAGGTTAATGTACGAAGATTATTGGCCGATCTCAGAAAATTTGCAATTTCAGAACTTGCTTCATACTTCCTCATAGCATGATTGATGTTGTATGTAGTTGTATTAAACTACAGGAGGTGATAGTGTGTTAAATAAAAATCCTCGTAGGTTTGACAGTGCAGAGTAGTTCTTCTTCCAGAAATACGGTTCAGGTTGGTGTTGAAATATTTGTTGTGTGACAAGAATCCATACGCAAGGAGGAAGACGAGTACAGCCGTCCTGGAGAGACAACAACCACTTCGTCGTCAAAGTTCTCGTAAATACGCCACTGAACAAACCAGCTGGTGAAATAATGAGTAACAACAATGGTACTTACATAACGGTCTGATCTGCGTCCATTTGTTATATATCCATGTGTGATATCGCAGTAGAAATCCATTCAATTAGGGTGTTATGCGTATCTATTACAATGTGCAAATTGGTTAGCCAGCCAGCTATTTGATCACCAGATCGATCACGGGTGTCAGATTTATATACCTCCCTCGGCGGCCAGACCGTGCACCTTCCAATCCTACACCTACTATCACTAGAACGTCGTTAAATACGTCCTACCTTGAAATTTATGAAGAGATTACAGGTAAGTGTGCAGCGAGATCGGCACGCGGGTATATCGTGGCATAAAGGCATTTCAAATATTTTAAATAAGTAAATATACCAGCCGAAAACTGGCCTATAAAATTTATCTGTGCAGTCCCTGAGGAAGTTTATTATGTGTACATTCTGTGACGTTCCGAGATCCCAGGTAATACCTAGAGATACCACAGGTAACAGATATCCCACACCAGACCCGCCTTTACCTGGGACTTAGACAGATCGTAGCCAGATGCACACGAAGACGACTGCAACACTAATGTCAAAGTTCACATCATGTTCTGTCTTGTTATGAATTCCGCTGTCTGCTAATTGCCTGCTCATTATTTATTCATGCCAACTTTATTATTTCAGTTTTCAGATGAAACAAAGTATTGACTCCATTGTTATGTTTTATGTTTATGAAAATCATACACTGCTTAAACTGAAAACAACTCTTTTCTTTTCTGACATGAATATTAATCATAAAGTAAACTATTTAAATATTTCCTATATTCAATTGTTTAATATTTAATTTATGAATTCTCCAATGGGTTTGCGATATATAAAAGGGATATCAGTTTGCACTGTATGTCACACAGAGCCACAACATTATATTCATGTTCATTACAATAATTCATAATACAATGGTATATAATCTCAATCTATGTTTTAACATTAATCAGCTGGCAATTTCTAAAATTAGACTGAATTAATACCTTTGTCCTTATCTTAAATACATGCACAATTCTATTTATATAATCTGCAGCTACGAGTATCAAATAACAACGGTTTACTTGAAGAATTGGATAACAAAGAAAACTTGCACTAAATGACCATTGTTCAATTTCTGACTGCAGACCTGTAAGCCATTAATTCCAGACATTTAATTAAAGTTATAGCGTGCAACGTGTAGTGTAGTTAGTGTCCCTGGCAGAGTCTAGCAGTCACACAATCCAGACATAACTCAGCAATTGTCTTGTCATGTGTACTATAACCGAGAAGGAACACTTCCTCAATTTGTCACAAAAAGGGGATTTCTGGATTTAAATCTACAAGGTATCACATCACAAACACTCTTCAGCTGGTTATGGTACTATGTGCAGGGTTCCACTTAGGTTTCAATTTTTGCGAGTCCTGGGGACGCATGTTGATATACTTATCAACAATTTTTATTAATAAAGTGCGTCCAAATTTGAAATATTTGCGTATGGGACGCAGGATTGCGCGTTCGGAGAAACCCTGTATGTGGATTGACAATCATATACCAATGTGGATTGACAACCATATACCAATACTTCAACAATTCAGTTCTTAGCAAACATACCAAATGTATATAGCACTCTTTTCATGCACATAGGTTGTTCAAAAGTCCTTTACAAAGTAAAAGAAATATCTAAAAAGTATGCCTTTAAAGATTAATTACCCAGTAGTGATATTCTATACATTACCTAGCTATTCACACAGAATTTATGAGAATGAGATGCTGAATGTTTGTACCTATTATAATAATAATAATAATAATAATAATGCATTTCTATAGCGCCTAATCTCCAGCTTATAGCTGCTCACTGGCGCT
>JAVCKZ010090595.1:0-25174 GCA_034780755.1 Lepetodrilus elevatus
AAAGTTTATTCTCGAGAGAAACATATTTAAATAAACCAATAGTGCGTTCTGGCAGATGATCGATTAACACCATCCTATGTGCTTTCTGCAGTACAAGTTGATTGTAGTCAATGATGTGTTTCTCCAAATACACAATGCTTACAATGATAAGGGTACATCTATCATTATGGACATTAACAATGTTTTCCACAGGATTAATGTGAACATGTTCGTACCTTTACTGATCACATAGACGTTTATTTAGATTACTCTCGCATTCGCATAATACTTTTTTTATAATTAATAATTTTCTCATAATAATTTCAGATATTGTACTAACTTATTATCCTTCAAAATAATTTAATATATATGACAATCATTCAACACAATCTATGTGACAATCATATATTTCCTTTACATTATCCTATCCTATTCTCATTTCTTTAGTAATCTTTCTCTGCTTTCATAGTTGGCTTTATCATTACTATCATTATATCGATACCGATTGTGTCTACAGAGCTCTCAATTGTTGTTCTGGTCTTGTTTCATGATCTCTTTTATCGTCTTCATGAATGTCAACAAGACATTTAAGATCTGCTTGCTCGTTTTCTGCTGCGGTTTTCATAGTATTAGGAAACCTAAAGCATAGGTCCCACTGGGGCGAATAGTTTGGGGAATCAATACGAATAAGGACGAATGGATCCGCAAGCGAATGGTGGCGATATTTTGTTTTTAAATAAAAGGGGTCCGCATTGGTTCTACCTCAAGACAGAATTAATACGATGCGGTACGATGCTATATGTACGAATCAATAAGAAATGGACACGAACTGATAGGATGCAATACGATGCAATACGTTGCAATGCGATGATAATACGAAAATCCTGTTGTCTTGGCTAGTCATTGTCTTCATGCCGTCTAGTTTATCCATTGAGAGTTTACCTGCAATCTAATATTGCTATCTAGCTTCTCCTTTGTATAATTAAAGTTCGCGTTAACTCTGCTCGTTTCTAGCTGTTCTGTCTGTATTTTGTGTCCAACACATGCGCAGTTACCAATGATCAACACCGCACTATCTAACTGCGCATGCGTCGGACGGAAAGTACAGACAGAACAGCTAGCAAGGAGCAGAGTTAACGCGAACTTTAATTCTACAATATTATATTACAGGCAAACTCTCAATGGATAAACTAGACGTCATGAAGACAATGACTAGACAGGAATCCTCAAGAACAACAATAGATGGTCACGAGTTTCCATGATCAAACTACATGACATGAATCATCACCAAAATAGGTAAGATGAAGACGTGATGACCAGACTAGACAACAGGAAGACTCAATGACCAGTCTAGACGTTAGGAAGCCTTAATGACGAAACTGATAAGGAGTTTACATGAGTAAACTACATGACAGAAATCCTCAATAACTAGAATAAACTACATGAAGACGTCATGACCATACTAGACCGTATGAACCCTCAATTACAAGCCTATAGACGACAATAAGACTATGTGACGACAGGGAGACTCAATGACAAGTATATAGACGACAGGAATACTCAATGACAAGACTAGACGACAGGAAGACTAAGTGACAAGCATATAGACGACAAAAATACTCAATGACAAGACTAGACAACTTGAACACTCGATGACAAGACTAGACGACAAGAAGACTCAATGACAAGACTAGACAACTTGAACACTCGATGACAATAGTAGATGGTAGAGAGACTCAATGACAAGACTAGACGGCAGGAACACTCGATGACAAGACTATATAACATGAACACACGATGACAATACTAGACAGCTGGGCCGGTATTCATAAAGGGGCTTAAGTCCGAAAAAAAGGCTTAAGCCTGTAATTTTGACTTAAGTCCTAGTCATAAAAAAGGCTTAAGTCCAAATTGTGACCTAAGTCACAAAAATGACTTATATATACCGCCTAGACAGGAGGCTTGTCCTTTTCATCATCACATGGCTGCCGCAAATCCTAGACAATAGTTTCGCCTCAGTGGTTCTCTAGACGACTACACCTTGTTAAATATCGCACATATTGCCGGAAATTACAGAACAAAGGGATTTCCCTAGCAACCACAGACTTAATACTTTTTTAGTTGAGCCTTTTTTAAGGTTTGAAGCTTAAGTCTGTGGCTCAGCTAAGTCTAAATTTTCAGACTTAAGCCCAAAACTTAAGCCCCTTTATGAATACCGGCCCAGGACGACTCATGCAGCAACAAGACTAGACGGCTGGGAGGCGCGATGGTCATCCTACAGTAGAGACGCTAGATTGCTGCTGATGCGTTCATTGAATTTCCCTTCAGTAGCTGCACGCAAGATGTTTACCGCCGTCGTTGTTCTCCATTGCTATCTCTATGAAATCTTAATCAGATGGACTAAACAATGGGCGAATGCACAGAAACTTATTCACGATTTGCACGCATTCATGAGCTCCGTGATTGAAATCCTTATTCTAATCAAGTCGCTGAGATCGAAGTCAACCAGAGGTGGGATGCAGCTCCCACTGCATGGCAATCAGACAATACAAGGACGGGATGCACTAGCTATACTAGGTATGCGACCGTAACGTTATCGTTGGTACAAACCTGTACGGTCTGAACCTGAGGTGCGTTCAATGACACAAGCGGCTTACTAAACTAGCCACTGTCTCAAGCGTCATATGAACCGTACATGGGACAGGGAACCAGTTTAGCTAAGCTGATTGAACGCATCCCTGGTGGCCCTGGACGCAATGGACGGCTGCTTGCAACTCACACGGCGGGCTAATGGCAGCACTACATGGTAGAAACAATGGACGTTCAAATAACAATGATTCGTGGATCAAACTATATTTTCTGAATGTAATGGAGAAGACAGAAACAAAACATAAACCCTCACAGCATAGTATCCAACACATGTATGTCTATGCTATATAACCAGTAATAACATATACATATATGAATACGGATATTCCATGTTAACATATTTGACAGCAAGTTCTTCAACTTATTGTATGTTTTTAATTACTGCAATATCTCAGGATAAATTGGATATATTGGCAAATTATATTACTAAATATCGAACATGAAATAACTATTTCTCATTTTATAGCCACGTTTTTATAAACGTGTTTCGATACTAGCGTACAACCTTTGTAGTCATACTTTATTTGTACAAGTAACCATAGTTACATAGAAAACCAATCGAGTTCTTCATGTTAAAGTCCATGGCAACCATACTACCATATCAGATGAAAAGTGACTGTTTTTATAATTTCTTAAAAGTCTATTATTACAGTACAGTATACAAACTTATACAACTGTGTAACTAACATCTCAAGGACGTCCGACGTGCATGTTGTCTATTCTGTCATCTGAACCTATGCCCCATGGTGATGACAACTTGCAAATACACGTATTACATAACTTTATCACATAACATAGGTGTTATTTACCCATGCAATGAATATAACGTTATTGCATAACATTTAGTTTCCTTATTTATATTGCGTTAACGCACGCTTGCTGCTTCGCAGGCATGTGACAGGTACCAGTCTATATGAGCGTGCCTCTGCACGGACTGCACGGACTTTCGTCCATAGAGAAACTGTGATGGAACTGTACACAGTTACGGTGGATTCGTCCAGTGGTTCAACTGCTGAAAGTCGATAATATAGTTTTTCTAGAGTTATGTGATAAATATAATCTAACAATCGTGTTCATTTAACACTGAATTTATTAAACTCGTCGGTAAAAGTGATATTGTGCTCGGCAAAGCCTCGCACAATATCAGTTTTACCAACTCGAGATCGTTTAATAAATTCAGTATTAAATGACCACTCATGTTAGATCCTCTACTGGTTACGGGTCTATTATCGCCTAAAATATTAACGTTTTCCTGGATATTTTTCTTAATATGTACATCAACTTCAGTATACTTACTACGGTACATTTATAGGGATAGTTTGACCTTATGGTATATTCAACGTTATCTGCGCCATTTCGGTTATGGCGCGAGCGACGACAGAAAACAGGGTGAAAATAGGCCTTTTTATGTCACTGGCAGGACATATTATCGCCGCCATAAAACAGGACGGGGTGCGTAATCTTCTGGTGAAATCATTTAATTTTAAATTGGTATCTAGTACTATCTACTAACATATAAACCATACCTAATGCATGCATGGATGTACAAAGTTTAATCACGTATTTATTAAAGCACACCGTTTGTTTTGCCCAATGATGTATCTTTGACATTTTGAAGCGATCTCAATGACAAACTAATAGAGCGATATTTTTGTACATCGTGTAAAAACCCCATAAAATGCCGTAGAGATTGATGGAACTTGTATTACGCCATAACTACATGAAAGGACATTATGGTTGACAAACAATAAGTCATTTTGCAAATTTGGAAGCAAATTGGTGTTAATTTGAAATAAAATACAATTATTGCTCCAATTATCATCTAATGATAATTAGTAGGTGCTCTTTATTTAAAATATTCTATAATCCAAATCAATCACGAACGCGGAAGCGCTACAGCGGGGAGTAGGCGATAATAGGTTCTGGGTGATAATAGGCCCGTAACCAGTATACGATATAATATTGGTAGACTAGTTTCATGAATCGTGTAATACTGACAACACTATACATGTGCAGATAGCCAGTACGTTGGCTGTTCGTGAATCCCGGATGTTTTCAAATAAATATTGTTAAAACAACTCTCTAGGAAAACACCCATACGGTCGGTACTCTCAAAGGGAAAAAACATATTTTACCATAAATATGTAATGTAGTGTTTGCTTGGAACTAATGGTGTGTTGTCCCAGACGCTGCCTCCAATTGCAGACATACTTTGACGCACATAGTATTCATAATTCCATAGAGCTATCCAATCAATACTACACTGAATATCGCCCGATACGTTGAGGTCGTCTACTTATGAGGAACAGTTGATATTGCTGTGATAAGGCAGTGACCGGATGCAACGATATTACTAAGTTACACCTCGATCTTTATTGTCTACGGTATTGTCGCCGTATGCGATAATTCCAAAGGAAACGCATTAATGTATCAATCCTGTTGGAACCGATACTATATTATTTTGGCTGAAGAAGGCTGGTAACGCTGCGGACACCTTCCACAGCAAATAGAGAGTCAAGTGTCCTGTTCAGGATCATAATATCATAGCAGGATCCCAGGGTGTCCTGCCAGGGTGTCCTGCCAAGATCCTGATGGAATTGTGTTAGGGTCCAGGGACATGACACCTAACATTTATTACTGTGTTCGGGTGGAGAGATTTATTCTTATCATGCTAATATAAATCGATTTTGTATTAATACGTATACTTGGTTTTATTTATAGCAACTGTTTATGACTAAAATACTATATCGCGTATTATTACTGTACACTCAGTTGTTATTGGGTGCACTTTCAGTGACATCTTAATCAACGTATATAATTTCTTATTGTCCTGGCATACTGATAAAAACATGATAATAAAACAGGAGCCATTAGAAACTCCGCACTGACAATCTAATAATAGTTATGTAATTAAACAAGGTTTTCTCTCCTTTCGTGAAGTTTTCATGTCATTATGGACACGAACGTGTTGTGTTAAATTCAGAATGTGTCTGGTTTTAAAAAGTGGCATTGAGCACCAAACAAGTACACAGAGTTCGATGCTTTTACATCTTTTAAGGGTTTGAGTGTTTCTATTCTTCGGGGTTTTTTCATTGACCAGTGGACTTTTTCTATTCTGATGGTTATTCACCGCGAGAACGACACTACGTGTGTGAAGGAAAATATCTAGAAATGTGTACACG
The DNA here is from genome assembly GCA_034780755.1 of Lepetodrilus elevatus. NCBI lineage: Eukaryota > Metazoa > Mollusca > Gastropoda > Lepetellida > Lepetodrilidae > Lepetodrilus > Lepetodrilus elevatus. The sequence goes on from JAVCKZ010090595.1 coordinate 5,811, forward strand.
TCGCTCTGGAGGCAATATCGACTACTACATGTGGTATGTTTGCACAACGCTGCTTTCTAAATGCGAACTCATTTTAATTTCCGATTGCATATTTTTTATATCGAAATATCTATTTAGATTAAATTGCGCTGGGTTTTACATGGAAATGTGGAAACGATAAAATCTAGAAATGTAGAAACATAGAAACGGAGCAAGGTAATGGTAATCATTACAATTATTCTCGATTCCGTGACACGTATTCCTTACCAAGCGGAAACAACATTAGAAGAGGCACTGCTATTTCCTGGTTTGACTTTGTTTCATATTATAATGGTAATATGAACTGTCACTTGATCAATCTTCATTATTTTGGCAATCTAATTAGACAATAACGGATGTTTATCATCTGAGTGTGATTTTTCTCTCATTATCTCGGCTTTTTTTCGTTAAAATACTATAATATTATAGAAAGTATATATTCCTGCTTGATATCCCGGCTACGCAAATCACAGCAAACCCACAAGGTAATAGTAACCAGTACACTATAATAATTTAAGTAAATTAGAATAATTAGTTGTAAAACTGTCATTTTCTGCCGCTAGGCATATCACTAATTGCCAAGTTGGTGAATATCGGTGTCTGAAGTTGGGTTGATGATCGCCATTGGACACGTGCGAATATCCAAATATGGTCTATGGGCGTCTAGATCCATCGGTATGCAAGATTTCTGGGCGTTATATGAAGGCTGTGAAAGTACACACGTATACTGCACGTGCCAGATGTATGGCAACGGTTGTAGGAGAGTGACAATATCGTTGATCTATTTAATTAATTTAATCTTTTATAATTGACGTGACATTTCGAAAACAAACTTGGAAAATAATTTGATATATATTATCGTATCACGTTATATTTTATATAAAGTAAGACAAGTTTCAAATCTACTTTTTCATTTTTTAAATTATGTCGGAATAGCATGTCTCTACACGTATGCTCTTCTAGAATCGTGAGAATTTAATAATATGGCTGAAGAAATCTTCCAATTATAATGGTAATTATTGTCTGACAGTTGCATGTGGTTTTTCATACCACGTGACAGTTGTCTCGTGTGATCTGTCCATTGCTAAACCTCTGATTTTACTTTGATGACCTACATTGAAACATGTGATCCTGAATGTCGTCCTAGTACTGGGGCCAGAGGGAGGGGAGAGAGAGAGTGGGAGAGAGGGAGAGAGAGTGGGAGAGAGAGAGTGGGAGAGAGAGAGGGAGAGAGAGAGTGGGAGAGGGAGAGAGAGAGGGGGAGAGAGAGGGAGGGAGGGAGAGAGGGAGAGAGAGCGCGTGGGAATGAGAGATAGAGATAGATAGATATGGGTTGGTAGATACAAGTGTACAATCGAAACTAAATCGTCCGTCAATCAGTCTTAAATAGTGTACGTGTGTGTGTGTGTGTGTGTTTGTACATGTTTGCGTATGTACACTGCACAGATTACATTACTTTTCAAATTCTCTGACTTTATATCTCCAACTAACCAAACAACTCCGAGTTAACACCATCAGGTCTCAAGTTTCAATCAGGGCACACCAATGTGATAATGGTCAGCACCAACGGCAAGGCCATCAGCTCTTGTAAAACTGTTAATCTCGCTAACGTCATTTACGTATGCATAATGGACGATATTGCAGTTAATTCCTAACAGTGTCCCCTGTATTCTCCATGCAGCCAAGTGTCTACATTGCATCTTGACGTGTACTTGCAGGTGATTGCAGTGTTGTGCGGCTGTGTCGCCGTCATGCTGCTCATGCTGTCAATAGCCGCCACGACGTGGCTGGAATCTGACGGCACGCGCGAAGGATTGTGGGAACGCTGTAAATGGCGAGATAGAGTGCGGCTGGAAATTGACTGCGAACAAAGTTATCCTCGAGGTAAGAACGATGAAAAATTAATGACATGTCCCGGTTTTAGATGGGGAAGTGTTGTCGGAATCGTGTGAAACTATGTAGTGTAGTGACACTATCTTTAGTCATCAACTATGTATATTTTAGGAGATAGCTGTTCGTACTTGATCTTGGCATAGTTACACTATCTATTCATTATACGCATGTTAGAAAACATCGGCACACTCAGAGAGACGGATATACAGACAAACATTTTATTTGCGTCTCACCAGTGTACAACAACACAATGGCATGTAAATATACAATATAAAGGACACATATAGAGTTAGTGTCCCTAATACCGTACACCTTTTGACAAGAATAGATCGTACCTTAAAACTGTGTACACAACCACTTATAATAAAGTAACGAGATAGTAATATTGATGATAATTCACGTACCATCTGATTTGAATTTTATTGGTTTTGATTTTTTTACGCGTCTTTCATTAATATTTGATTTTAAAATGTATTCATCAGAAAGTGATTGGGATAAAAATGGTTATTAAAGCTCAACCATCTATGGTAAAACTATATTAGCTATATTCTGAAGTAAGTAAACAGTTTTACACGTCAACCAGCACGTAGATGCTCCCAGCCCCGTCATCAACACAGTACGCTGAAGTGAGGCAAGTGACCACGTTAGGCCTCAAACTAATCCACGAACTCTCATTCAGTGCTAAGACCCTTCCAGTTAGTTCACAATTTGCCGAGGGAGATTGCGTTCAGACGACGTCTCATGACGCTGCTGCCAATGGACGTTCGACATGACGTCAACAAAAACGGGTTTGCGAGCAAGGCCTTAAGGTCCAGCAGATCCATTATGGGGTGGCCATTGATCCTTGAGTACGAAGAATAACCAGGAGGCCACTGTCTTCCAATCAGAAATAGATTCCGGTCAAAGGTGCTTGTTATGGGATTGGCCCGAGGTAATGGAGACTCGTTAGGAAGTTCTGAATGGGCGACCGTCGGGTCTCTAGTGGTTCTGGGAGAACATAAGGCTTATTTATCGAGAGGCCATTGGAGTAGTATGCGTTAAAATGAGGTTCTCCGTCAAGTGTTTCGACATTGCTAAACAATATCCAGGGTTATTGAAAATTGCATTCTTTTTCTTAATTAAGAGTGGTATTTTACGGATCAGATAGATTTCGGTTCTGTAACAGCGACGTGAGGGAATTATTTGATTAAGCTACTTTAAATCTAATGTAGAAACTTTTTGCATTTAATTATTCTCAACACACGAAAACAAAATCTAATATAAAATGTGCATTCAGTTTTTATACAGCGGAATAGTGATATCAAATATCCGGCTGTACGGGAAATTAGTTGTCATGGAACTGATTAATCTTGCTATAATATTCTATGGGGATGTATTTCTCACATGGAATGCATAATATAATACATGTTGTATGAACTTTATGATATCATATGTGTGGTAAAATGTTAAAGGCATCGTGTGATACAAGGTTTATAAACTTATGAATTTAGTTAAGAGTTAAAACAAGAAAACTGACGTTTTCTTCGAAATACAACATAGAAAGAAAAACACAGCGATTCGTGTGTTAAAATATATACTATACAATATATTATAGATGCTGTTGAAAATCAATCAATTTCAGTATCAGCAGAAAACAATACTACAATCCAATGTGCGGGAAGTAAGTATTGCCCCTCCCTTGCAATCGTCCTCCAAACCTTGTTTTGTTACAAATGTTCACATTCAACCTAAACCCCCCGACACACCATGCCTTTAAACACATCCTGAATTAATACCTATCCAAAATACCACTGTAACATTTCTTTTAACTAATATCTGTTTCTCTTCCTAATTTTGCTTTCGATGGATTGCAGAGAAAGGTGAGTGTCGTTAAATGGTGGTTGTATGACGTGTATATAGTATATACAGTATGTAAACTATAATATGTCCAAAAGTGTATCTCCAGAGATGCTCTAATCCGTATCCTTCCTATTCTCTCTACTCGCGTCTTCATGGGTTTGATATGAGAAACGGTTTAACATGTCCATGCTAAAGGCAACCGGAGATGCCCTGAAGAGCAGTCCCTAATCCAGCAGGGAGATGGTTAATCTCATTTCACCTGGTCCCGATTTCTCGAAATAAACTTGAGTTTGAGATGTTGCTCATCTGAGATTTTTCTCATTGACTCCAGCACTGAGACAATGTGAGAAATCTCAGCTGAGCAACATCTCAAACTCAACAGTGTATTTCGAGAAATCTGGACAAGGCTAATTTCATACTTGATAGTTTTGCCATACGCAATACACAAGCAAACGTTAATCAGTTAGGGTATGTCAATGTTGTGCGGTGTTGCCATACGTAATACACAAGCAAACGTTAATCAGTTAGGGTATGTCAATGTTGTGCGGTGTTGCCATACGCAATACACAAGCAAACGTTAATCAGTTAGGGTATGTCAATGTTGTGCGGTGTTGCCATACATTGCAGAACACTGATACCCTACATTGCAGAACACAGCTATCATACATTGCTCACCACTTAATGGCTTTGATGTATCACAGTGCAGCACCACGGCCGCTTTGAACGCTTTGTGATATAGATATACTGGTATATAAGGCATATACGTTACACAGTGTGAACGTGTTTTCCTTTTAGCATACACTTTACGTCATATGTCTAGTAAATCCATAACACAAATAGGAGACGTCTGGTGCGCATATACTTTCATCCGGAGGCCGTTTAAAGCAGATATCTAATCTATATAATCAATATATGGAAATCTCATAATGCGTGACTTCTTTGGTACTGATGCTTTTACCATAAAACTAGTTCACTTTCCGACAGCACAAAGCCATAGACTTGCACGTCTCTTCCCAAGCAGCCAAACATTGAGCTTATTTCAACGAACATTACCACGTTCAAACAGAAACGAAGCTCAACGTAACCGGCACATTAACACGCCCAGATAAAAAAAAAAGATCTAACACGTTGCGTAGTTTATCCCACATCTCCATACATAAGCCAATTCCCTAATCGATGACGCTGCTAAAAGGACCAGCAGAAAACTCAGTAAATAGATTTCCTCAGTATACGCCTTTGCTTGATTACTGACACATAACTATCAACCCTTGCTTCCATAAATACCGGGACCAGTTACAATTTGACTCTCATGTCCAGAAATAAACTGGACCCTGTCTACTCACGACGTCACCTATAAATCCGCAGCGTCGTGAGGTAATTTGCCCAGACTAAATTCGGCTCATTTATCCCAGCCATCGTATGCGCGAAGTATAGGTATCCATGAACTGGTAATATAGCTGTGAGACGCTGCCTTCTCCTCCGACCTACAGTTAAACAGCCTACTAAAACCCACTATATCACCGTTCTGGCAGAACATGAGTGTAATAAATTGTTGATGTAGAAAACGACGTACGATTGGTTATAGGAGATCGATGGTACGTTACCGTGCTATCTTGACAGCAATGTATTAAATTACTGAAAAGAACACACCACACATATTGATTTTAAAAAGCCTTGATTACTCGATTAAAACATTGCCAGTAGGTAGATTGGAACATGTCCTATTTTTTTTTTAACGAATGAGTAATTCTAAAATGCATTAAATTTGGTTAGATTAAAAAATATATAATTATTCTGTAATATTGGTTTCAGTTTGGTTTGTTCAATTTCGTTCTGTCTGTACGAGGACATGCTACTTGGAATATAAATTACAATATATTTCTCAATTTTCAGCCTGGATCCACGCCTGTAGAGCCATGTGTCTGACGTCTTTGGCAACGTGTCTGGTCGGCATCGTCGTGGCGTGCACGGGACTGAGGACAGACAACTACAGATCCAAATACTCGTACTACAAGGCCGCGTTAACTATTTTGTTTTGTGCAGGTCAGTGCTACATAATAGTCATTCTTGGCATATCTGTATCATCCGTGGCGTGTAGGGTCTTACCGTAAAACAAACGCATTGCAGGTTTTCACCCCATCGTAAACACACCGGCGCAATATCTCTGAGGTACACCGAAAGAATATGTCGAAAGTTAACTCATTTACTTACTAGTATCTATAATTATTATTTATGTATACAGTAACGTTAATGCCTAGGTAATAAGGTTATCCACAAATGGATTGTTTGGTATATTTTGAATTATTAAGATAATTTCATGAAATTTTGCCTTGGTCACAGAAGAAGATTTCGAAAACACAGTTATGCTTATGATATTTGTATAACAAACAGTAATTATCACCATTCCGGGACTAGGCCGTAATAAATGATAACGTGCTCTGAACCTTTTCATTTGCATTACTTTTATTGAATGTATCAGATAAATAATGTTGACTACATTGTTTCACCTTATAATATACGAATCATAATCACTGTTATTTGGCAGCGTTAATTGAACCATTGGATGTGCCTTATTACCTTATTACGAATTAACGATATTGCCTAATGTTCCTTATTGCCGCTAACATATATATATGATGTGTGTAGTTTACATACATTGGCAACGCTGAATGTAAATTTAACAATAATAACAATGTATAGAAAACATTATTGTATTGACATAATTTACGTTATATTCCTAAATAATGTAGTTTATCATAACGCAATAGCGCAATAGTGGCAATTTAAATAACAATTGCCATACAATTCCCTGTGAATATTGAGAGTCAAGATATCTATGCATCTCCTTGTGAATAATACGGATATCGATATTATAAATAGATAAAAGGACCAGTCCGGTTTTCGACGTCATGTCCACGCGCCAGAACTTCAATCCTGCCTAATCCAATCGCCCTGGAAGTCCAGCAAGTGAAGCACGTGGTCACAGATGACCACTGCCTTTGTGGCCGGAATGAATTTGACCCCAGCGCAAGTGGCCGGATTCGTGTTATCATTAAAACTTAACATCAAAGCCATCGAGATTTATAAACTGCTCCCAGCAAGGCTCTCCATTAGGAGAGAGAGAGTAAATTACTGGCCCATTAAGGCGGTTTCAAACCGACATGTTTATATTCGCATGTAGCCTTATTCTTATAAATTACGGGTTGCTTTCTTCATTGTAAACTAGGCTCCCTGACTTTTATTTGTGTGAGGTCTCGAACGGGCAAGACAAAATAAAATAATATTCAAAATACTGTAAAGTTCTAAAGACATTCGTCATTATAAGAATAGCCAGTATTTGCGTTGGCTATTCATTACATGTTATATGTTAGCTAGTTCAAACATGTTAAATACAAAGTAAAAATCGCAATATCCTGTTAGATATAGTAAACCACTTTCAACATGATTTGTATACCAAATTAAATCATTCAGAAAACGAGATATGAGACATAAATAGAGTAAGTTCAAGCTTTTATTATACGGAATATGTAGCAATAGAGATCATTGATTCAACCTGAAAATAATTTGTAAAATAATCATATCCTAAATTAATAACATAAATTATATAACGATATGCATGTGTATGCAATTATGAATACTAATATACGGGCGCACATTCACGAATTGCGTGATGCATGACTGATCTTAAGAATTGACTGTACTAAATGTCATGTTTTGAAAACTAATCCGAAAAGATAATTCCAAAGAAAATGCGAATTAAATTTCCTCGACTTAATTATAATTGAAAACGCAGTTAAGATCATATTCAAGACGATCCGATAGTTTCAATTTGATATGTTTCACCAATCAACATCTGCGTTCTAGATCAGATCCCGTATTGCTCTCACGTATCTCAAAGAGGACAGTTCTGGCAATAAGAGTCAGATATCTGCTTAATTCGTGTGCAAGGACGGGCATGAGACCGGAGCTCGGACAAATGGTCATCGTCTTAGCCATTAAGATATCGTATCCAATCAACAGCAACATGTCGATCTTAGTTTTTTTTAGACAGTTATAACAAAACGAAATTTGGTGACACATTATCCCCCTTTTTTTGGATAATGTTATCATGTTCCAAATTATTTATTCTATGAATGGTTTGTACTATTTTCAAACTAATTTTCAAGATTTAAATGTATTTTTATTGTATGATTAAATCAGACATATTCGTTCATTTGTTTTGGAATGAAACGTTTATTAATTGAATTTGAAATGTATGATACAGATACTGTAACATTCCTCAGCAATAGCATCATGATTGTTATATGTTTAAGCACATTCCTATTTGCCAAGAAAGCATGCGATTCAATTTATGCTGGCTTTATTAATTCTACTTTATTGATCGGATGTTTTACTTATAAGAGTATTAGGACAATGGGTGTGCGATAGTGTATGCCAGCTTAGTATATTTACATTTTAAATGTACAACAATAAACTCAAACACCAACAACATTTGATACTAACGTTCATACACAGTCTTCAATTAATTGATAATTATCTGACAAAGTAATGTTCTAAACGCAGAGAGAAAGGACAACCACTTAGGAAATCCTCACCAATCCTCGCCCAGTTAAATGATGGTATGTTCAAATAGTAGTACACTACATTCTGATAGTTTACAATACTTGTAACGCAATTGATTAATCTTACTTACATTTGACTTTATGAAACTTTCTTTCTAAAAAATGCATTCAATAATAATTATTAAATTTATACAGAATATCAATAATATAATATGCACATATATTCCATAATTATGCATAAGTGTCAGACCGCGTCCATGCATATTTTAGATCGCAATAAATATACACTATCATCTCAGACATATTTTAGTTTAATATATACAGTGTCACGTACACATTTCCGAGAAGCATAAATCATATTATTTTTTTTATAACATTTGGCTTCCGTTATGATCATGCTTTATTGAGGATGAAAATATCAATGTGATAGTTAATGTAATTATCCTTCTCAGATGTTGCTATCCTAACCCATGTAATTACGGACGCATGGTTATTTCACGTCCAAAGTCATATATCCATAAGAACACGCATTAATTCGTGGGCAAAACTACAAAATCTTACAAGGATGTTAGCATTTTCAGGAACCCATGAAATTGGGCTATTTCAATCATCCACGTAGCCCCTAAATGAATCTAAAGTGTATGTTATGTCCATCAAATGCACAGGTGGATAGCCCTGTATACGAAAAATGGTAATAACTTGTATTGAACCAAGCGAAATGTTAAATAAATAAATATGGTAAAAAAAAAGATTTATGAGTTTTGCACACTATGTGTTAATTATATGCATTAATCAATAGCTAAAACGTATTACATTGCTGATACTTACATTATTAGAAACGTGTAGTAATATACTGTAATATAATGTTGAATGATTATTCCTCTCAAAACAGTTGTTGGCATTACTCAACTATCTTAGGCTTGATAAATATGTCCAATGCGCAGATATGACGTTTTCAACGGGTTACAGCATATGTCCTTTCACACATCACACATATAACATCATATTACAATACATGCATATTGAAATTAGAACGCATGTCCAAATAAAATGTTTATAAAGTGTAATGTTTGGTTCCCATACGAGTCTCACTATATGCATGTGATTGGAACATTTGCAGAAGAGAACAAACCTCTATAAGAAAGTATCCTCTATCAACAGATTGCTTTTAAATATGTATGATTCCATAATATTACTTGCTGGTCAATGCGACACATTTGCATTTAATGTAATTCTGTTTGTATATGCATTGTAAACCAATGTTTAAGCTACATGATAAATCAACCGTGTATAATTAATAACGTAATTAATTCCACTCATTAATTACTGTCTTTGCATATCCACATTATAAATGCCACACTTCAATTGCAAATGGATCATATAGCTCGTAAAATTCCCTATAGCATGTTATCATTAAAATGTTCGTGCACTTCCGTTAGGGTTTTTTGAAGCGTCCGTTAGCGGCATAAGTATAATAGTATATATAGTGGAGATGGAAATGAGTACTGACAATAACAAACTGACATACACCGAACCAAACACTACCCACAACACTCGTTGTTTCTCATTCAATATACACTCTGCATAGAAAGAAATGTATTAGCACCAGGGAATAAACATGAGTGGCAATGTTTCCTTGAAATAGATCAAAGAGAGATGCCGGTAAGAGTGGAAAGACGCCTTCATCCAGCCCATCCATCACTCATTCACACATTCTGTGACTTCTGTTATCCTTTTTTTCTGTCTTTCTCTCTGCATTTTTTTCCGTTATTGATGAAAATCTCGGCCATAGTGAGAAAGAACAGCTTAATGGCAATGACAAGTCATGGTATGCTCGCCCAAACAGCGGTATGACGTTTTGCAACAAATGCTCTCTTTCGAGGTTGCCGCTATAAGCTTTATTTTTTAAATGTATAATATATGTGAATGTAAGAAGGACTATTTTGCTTTGAAGTTGTTCTAATAGATTTGACATATGTTTCATGACGTTCAGTGATTCGCCGGCTGTCAATAGAACATGCTTAAAGAAAAAGACGCCACAAAGAGTTGTAGATTTGGATCCAAAACGATGGCCTCCCTGTTATTGCCTTGGTTAAGAAAAAATAAACAAAGGTTCATTGAGTGAACATTCGTAGAGACAAATATATTGTCCGTCTCTGAGGGAGACTGCACGAGACCACCATCATCTGAAGGAACAATACACCAGCGTGTGTATCATTGCGGTTTAGCTGTATAGCACATGAGTTTGGCGCATTATAAATGTACACATTATTATTATTATTATTATTAGTAGTAGTAGTAGTAGTAGTAGTAGTAGTAGTAGTAGTAGTAGTAGTGGTAGTGGTAGTGGTAGTAGTAGTAGTAGTATTTTTTGAGGATATAAGGTAATATTCTGAATACGAGTATGTGGGTGAGAACAAGGCCGTACATCTGCGAAAGTGAAACATCTCTGGATGTCTGATAGCGAGGAGTGTTGCTGCCAAGCATCTTCAGTAGAATTCCCTCGTGCGTTGCAGGAGGAGTCCCGTATGCTTACACAGTAAACATAGTTATGAAAGATTGCCTCTTCGCGTAATTGACTTCAATTACGAAGCAAATAAGCGTTGCCAATGGTCTCACCACCAGCCTCGTGTAAAAGTGCGTGTCTCACAATTTCAAAGAAGTATCATGATTGCTCAACCTACATGTACGGAAGTATATGTTTTAACGTTCTGCGATTTCACTTCTGCATACAATGTCGGATGAGCTTGAATGTTTCTCCGTATAGATTTCCATCAAGATTTCTATTGTAGACATCCTAGAAAATAAATGTCAGTGACGGATGTTTGGAGGAAATGGACCTGTGTTTTAGAGGATGTGGCTACAGTGTCCATTGCAAATTCGATACAGTGTTTCTGGATATCTAGAACTCAGGCCGAAGTAACGAAAGTTCACCTTTTATTATCCATAGATAAAATTAACATTGGTCCATCAAAAATATCAATACTGATGTGGACAACACATGTTTAACAGATGATGATAACTGCATGTGTTTTAGAAGCTTGGATCATGTTACCACTGAGAACAAGTTGCCTTCAGAAGAGCGAGTTATTTCCCATTGACACAACAAAATCAAGGGGACATAAATCGATGGGTTTCTGACAGTCACCCTTCCTCTGAAATAAATGCTGGTACATATTCTGCACTCTTTGTTACAGTTAATTGATGGACATTGGATTGTCCAACCCTATGTACGGTCGCGAATTCTGTATTATAATTACGTCGCTTTGCATTGTGCGTATGTTTAGTACACTAATGCAGCATACTAAACAAACGCAATTACTATGAGGCGTCTGGTTTCGTTTTCAAGAAATATCTTATTATTAGTTGTTCTATTCTTCATTTTCCAGATTTAGTCACTTATTAGTATTTTCTTTTTTTTTACACATTATTTTATCATAGCGTGTGGAGTAATGTGTTTTGTTCTATTCTTTATTTTATCGATTCCGTACATCAACTGTGGATAGGCTCTGTGCTTAATACCAACAAGCTTTTTGAAGCACGAGTTCCGATTACTCTTCCGCCGTACTCCACGTGATGTTTGATACAGGGTCAATTCTTAACCAGGGATCAGCCAGCAAATGAGACATAATAATTGATTAGTCACATGCTCACAAAGGAAATACGTTTTTTTGTTCTTCTTGAACTAAATGATACGTAGGAAAATGTTCGTATTCAATATATATACACGACATTGGACAAAACAAGTATTGTCCTATCTAGAAGAGGTAGCTAACAGCCAGTATGTATAAGAATGAATGAATGAATGAATTGTTTATTACCGTGTCACGCATGCAGTTACATATTAAGATTGCATAGGTAAAACATATATAAACTGGACATGCAAGGCCTCATTAGGCCGAAGAGACACCAGTAATGCATATTATATTGCGATATTACACGATAGGTCCACACACACACGCGCGCGCGCGCACATCCACACACACACACACACACACACACAAACACACACACACACACACACACACACACACACACACACAAACACACACACACACACACAGCTGACAAGAAATATTGCATTCATAAATTATTTATAAAATAATCTTCAGCGTGCAAACATCATGTTACACATACGTCCGACGGTAGAATAATTATAGATATCATTATTTAATAGGGTTCGTAAATCAATTAGGTTGGAAGTATTTGTAGACAAGGCATTATTGAAGATGTTAGGTAATTCCCTAGAACATATATCATCATAGAGATTGCAATCAATAAGGAAGTGTTGTTCATCTTCAACGCAGTTGGTACACAGTTTACAAAAGCGGTCCGTAGGGGGGATGGATGGGTTACTAAATCTACCTGTTTCTATTTATAATTTAATGGAACCACATCTAAGTGAAGGTTGCCAATATGAAACTTCAACGTCATAAACGTGCCACTACATAACTTCATATCTGCAGCTAGTGTACACTAAGCATACTACTTCCAGCTACTAAACAGTGTGTTATCACAGGCGTTTGAAGCAGGCCATTGTTTTGTTGTAATACCTTATTTATTCATTAAACAATAATATAAAAATGTCATTTAGACTCTACATGTTTTTCTTCTTAAAAAATGATAACTTTGTATTTTTATTTAACCATAAAATAATTTATTAAAACAAAATAACGGCCTGAATCAAATATCTGTGGTGTTAGCAACTGCAACGCAGTAGTATTTTCCAACAAATGCAAACAAATTAGCCACGTTTCAGCTAATTTGCGTCTATTGCCGGGACGAGACGAGCATGCGAAGTCGCTGACACATGGGAGTGGACACTTGACTCTGGAGACTTTGGTTTAAATCGGAGAATTAAATCAGGCGAGAACGAATTGTGCGCTCAGTCATCTATAGTCACTGGACTAACTAAGCCTGTTTGACAGCACAGTCTGAGCAATGTTCTCGGTAGTCTCCGAAAGTTACGGACATCGCGAGAGACACTAGCTCTTATCTTATATATTTAGAGTTGTATGTCTGCGTCGAGCAATGCTGATATAGCAGACATTTAGTGAAAATAATATATAAAATAAAATTTTAAAAAATATATAAAATACATTAAATAAATAAGCGAGAGACACAGTATATAATGTTATGTTTGATTCACGAAACTCTGAGTTCGATTTCTTAATCAAGCTAAAACTTTATATAGGGGATTACAATTGAATGTGAACAATTTGAGGAGTATGAATTCCTACTGACTAACATTGTATATAGGGATTACAATTGAACACAAGTTGAGGACCATGAAATCGTACTGTTAAAGGTTTCGTAATCTTGAAGCCATGATACTAAGTACTAGAAAACTCGTACCATCGAATAATTACCATTCATCTTTGACGTAACAATTTCGGAATTATCAGCTATAATTTAATTGCAATTCATTTTAAAAACTACTTTAATATTGTTCTTACTAGTAATAAGATTTAGAAGCGTCTGTCTCAAGGGTATGGCCAATTCAGGGTGCAGACAGATTAGAGGCTATTCAAGTCTAGTATACATCGGCTGACCGGTGCCTTCGACATGTTCAAAATGGGATTTAGCAAAATATGTCAATATTAATTTCCTCGTGTCAGTCAAATGCTTAATACAGCCTACGATACGAAACTTATCTAACGTCAGCCGTAATAGTAAGCGTTATTGGCACGTACAGTCGTACATCTCACGAGGATAACATCGGAACATTACACAAATCGTGTTGAATAGTTGGTATTGGATAAATAGTCTCCTTCTATAGAGATTTGTCTGCATCACATATCGAGCTACTACAGGGAAGAAGCGTATCATTTAGAAAAGCAAATACATTTAGATTGACCATGGGTATTATGCTTTCGCTATGAAGCTTATATTGGTGAATCATTTTAATTCCATATAACGTGTGGTATTGTAGATAATCGAATAAATGGTATAAACATTAGTTAGTTACAAACCCACGCAGTTTATTTCTAACCATTCACATTCATCATAGATAATGTCTTTCGATTATGAATCGTTGATCAATTGTGATTTATTGCAATTACAAAACTGCTATTGTTCCAGCAATAATTAGTCACGAAGGTTGCACGTAAGACGGGTGGGAGTAAGTTTAATAGGAAGAGATAATAATATGCAAATCAACAGTATATTTGAAAGCGGATGGGTTGGTATCTCTTGAAATTGTAAGTAGTTGATTTCTACGATTGAATAACTATATAATTACCGGACATCTTAGCAACAGTGGTGTACTATGCAATATACCGTGAACTATATCTGCACATACTAACTTGTAATTTGCAAGAACCATGAGAACAGTACCAGAATTACTAGAAGCGCGTAATATAGGCACATACTTCATAGTTATAGTATTGGTGTTCTAGTAGTGATATGTCTTCTCCACAGCACAATACGAGAGGTGGCGTGATCCAGGATCCAGACAGGACACGTCCAACTAGGGTGTCCTGGTTCACATTTGAGCATCCAAGTTAGGTGTCCTAGTCCGGACACCTAGCAGGACACACAACCTGTTTTGTTGTTGCTGTGAATTAAAAATCGGAGTTTTGAGAACAGTTCGATATTTCCAAGACATTGGAGAGACAATAATTACGTCAAGATTGGTATCTACTGTTTCCTAAACGGAAATATTGTCCGCGAATGAGAAGAAAACTATATTTGATTATTTGTTATTGCATAATTCACGGAGTACCATGTGTTGTCGGTGTAGATGGGCAGGGTCTTGCTATCAATAACAGTTAGTATAACAACTCGTTGCAGTTTATTGGATGCTGAAATATGTCTGACCTCGGTTAGATGAAAACGCAATAATCGTATGTAACATGCAGCAGTATGTGTCAGTATTGGATTCGCGAATTTTCATGGCTAGCTACTAGCTAATATATATCCACATTTCTTTTCTGGAACAAAATACTATTATTTATTTTTAATTTCCTAAATAAATTAATGTTGAAGAAATTTAAACAATCATTTAAAAACTAAATCAATCGACGTTTCGTCTGTACATCACTGACATTATCAGGATCTTCTACAAATACTTATTAAATAAATCAATACATGCCTAATAGTTATAAGGCACCATACTTATAAATATATGTCTTGTTTATACACCGTACCGGTATTTGGACACACTTCTTCTCAACCAGAATAGTTTTATTTTGTGTTCGTCCAAAAAAAAATACCAGTAATGTTATCTTGTAACGCATTGACACTTTCATACCACGCAACCCTGGGGCGTCGGGAATCGGAAATAGGTTTGTAGCGCCTCACAAAGAAGTGTCACTTACCAATCCTCAGAATTCCTCGAGCAGGGTTTATGTCAGTGTGAACACAGCGGGACACTGATGTCATCCAGATATAATTTACTTCATGTAACAAGCTACTTTAGCATCAAGACCAGACTGCTCAAAAATAATATATATTCGAATTCATATTGAGATACAAAAAAAATATATTAAAGAAGAAGAAATAAGTTGGCACGGAAAGTGAAGATAAAAGTGAACATAAATGAATAGTCTCATAATTGTTTTTATTTATAATCGACGGAACAAAGACTAGGAAGTATTATCATAATGGATTGATTGTCTTCCAGAACATCCTTGTATGCACAGACATGTACACATATACGTTAGAATGGATTCATGCATGTCTGAACTAGTAGAACCATTATTAGTTAGTCGACTCTCCGAGTACGAGAGTATGAGTACAGAACAGAGCATCGCATGAATGTAGTCTTCTAAGTGATGGCTGTTCCCGGTATTCACAGTAAAAATAATATTTGTGGAAGATCCTTTAACTGATCCTAGGAATGTGTGTGCATATTGATCTTATAGTATGTGTATTGTGATCATATTGTATGCATTAGAATGGTGTACGTTCGATCAGACCTCTGACAACTCGCGTCAATGTCCTCAACTTACATTATTCTAATTGGGTGAGTAATTATTATAATTTGCAAGAACTTTTAGGAGAGGGTAATATAGGCACATACTTCATAGTTGTAATTGTACATGTATATGATGCAATGTGTGAAGTATCAGTCTAGTTTCCAGTGTCAAAGCAACACATGGCATACAGGTGTAACTACAGGTGTTTCTTCCTAAAGTTACAGGTGAATATTATATGAGTGAAACAATCTTGAAAATCTGCTCTCACTATAACCTCACAGAAGAAAGGTTACACGACGTCAGTTCATATGGGCGTGGGTGTCGATGTATTAGATACCGAAGTTAGATTCCTGACATGAATACATATACTACTGGGTATCCTTTCACGAAGCTCTCTTATCCACTAAGAGATCATAGCCCTCTCCTTGCAATGTATTGGCTATATCGGCAAAGAGAACGTTATGGTCTCTTAGTGGATAAGAGACCTTCGTGAAAGGGTACCCTGATCAAGACAGTATCCCCAGCAAGAGGTAATTAGCATGTCTCGTATAGAACATCCCGCAATCTCCGTACGTACACGATTGGAGTCCGGTGACACTCTCAGCATTTGTGCCACTGACACACACTGTGTAGGCCAATGTGTTGAAAGACGATGTCTGGAGCCTGTACGAGATGCTGGCCCTGTCCAATTGGAGCGTGGCACCGATCTCAAAGCGGTAGTTGTAAGTAACACTCTTAAGGCCATTATCTCGTTCTGTGCTGTCTTCACGCAGCCACCATCTTCTTGAGCTTGATCCAGTGGGCAAAGCAAACACCTCCACAGTGTAACAATCTGACACCGCACCTTCATCGTAATAGAAGATCATTACTACAGTTCCGTCACTTCCGCTCTCGCATTGCATTGCCTCTGTAAATACACGTTCACGGTTTCGATCTTTGTCGAGGCCACTTTTCTCTGGTGGAATAAATTGCGAGAAGAAGGGTGTTGTAACTGGGAGTTCTTCAAGTGTGTGGGCAATGAGTATAGGTGTAACTATTGAGTAGCTAGAACGGAACTCCCTTCCTTGTCAATTTAGTATACGGGACTCGAACTAAATGTATGCATTTTCTTTCCAAAACCCGAACAAATTCGTATATTAGTGTGTTGTACATATTTGACACAAATACCAGTTCATAGTCATAGACATTTATTATTATGCAATTTCTGGAATAACCACAATTCACTAGTATTGTTGCTTATATAAACATATATTATTCTATTGTTATTGTTATTATTGTTATTATTATTATTAGTAGTAGTAGTAGTATTGTTAGTATTATTATTGAGAGGTAATGGACATATGTCCAATGTTAAAGCGGAGCAACTGTATTTTAATACGGTAGAAGTATATATAGTAGTAGTAGTATATATATATAGTAGTAGTAGTAGTAGTAGTAGTAGTAGTAGTAGTAGTAGTAGTAGTAGTAGCAGCAGAAACAGCAGTAGAAGTGATTACGCATGTTGCTTATTCATTGTGTGGATGTAACGGCAACATAACTGGTTAATACGTTTTCTAATAAATATTCTTAGTTCAAATGAACCGTAAATTTAAATTACAAGTACACTTGACTATGATGAATCTCCAACCGTCGTACGGTACATTGAGTTACATGTAGCAAGTCAGACACCGTGGTGTATGTTCATGTATCAAACATTAACTCGCAATGCATATCCTCCCACGCTTCATCATTTTCCGCTGTATCTATAAAAACAAATATTTTAAAATTCTTTAAAAGAAAACATAAAAAATAATACTACATTAAATTGCAGTTAATCCCCGAATGCAATGCCTCAAAGTACGCACTGGTGATTAACTGTTCGCTCTAAAGGTTAATATCACTTTGGAAAGTTTGTCTACCTAGCCCTGGCCGTGTATTAAAGCTAGTTCATGAACGGTATAAATGCGTCGTCTGGAAACATATCGTTTTTTGCCCCAAAAATGTAAGAGCGATGCGAATTATATTGCAATACCTAATTGCACCGGGATGTGCGGGGAACATTTCCACCGCGCAGGATAATCGATAGCATTACTTTATCTCATAGCATTACTTTAATATATCATAGCATTACGGCTGTGCGCACGTGTCAGGAATTCATTTATCGTGAAAAGCCAAGTGTCTGACTTTCTAGGAATATTAAGGTTTTGAAAATGTTTGAATCATGGTGTAATGGCATAGCCAAAGACATCTCAACTAGGGAAAATAATATTTGTATTTTTAAAGTTCAAATTTAGTGTCATGATTATGCTATATTGAACAGACGTGCTTTGCATGGAAAGTAACCTTCAGGACCGAGTGTCTATGATAGTTCACAATTTGAATGTGTATTTACCAATGTATAAATGGTGTTACTTTTATTGTTATTTCTATTTGTTATCCCTAAGGATTGCATTTGCAACCTACTTGATGAAACGTAGGACCGCGGTGGCATTACAAATGGTTTTATTCATACTTATTATTATATTATATGTACATTAATACAGTAACTAGCAACACTTCCCCATACATGACTAGTGTACAAGGGTACGATATGCACTTGCTAGTTGACCTGGTGCATTATTAAGCTATGTTGATTATAGACAATTAGTTGGTGTTAATAATAATAATAATAATAATAATAATAATAATAATAATAATAATAATTAAACACATTTTTTAAAATAAAAATAATAATAATTATAATAATAATAATAATAAAAAGTACATCATCTATATTGCGCTTAATCAACACACGATAAACGCTATTCTACCTAGAATTGGAATGCTGATGGCGAAATCGAATACCATTGAGTAGCATAGTATCACTCCAGTTCCGTCGGAATTTAGAATTAAAGTGACACCAAATTCAAAGCTAAAGAAGTGATGATCCTACACCACATACAGTGATTGATTCCCTTCCAGGTGCCCGTTGCACGACGCTCTTGTAGGCTACAACTATTGTAACGTCAACGATTTATATTGTGGCGGGAGCCCAGTTACAACTATAGTAGCACTACAAGAGCGTCGTGCAACGGGCTCCTGATCCACAAAGTTATAATCGATTGTAGGATGGTTTGTAAATTGACGATTGATTGTAAAGATAGAAAGCTTTTTG
>JAVCKZ010090596.1:0-11780 GCA_034780755.1 Lepetodrilus elevatus
ACACACACACACACACAGAGAGAGAGAGAGAGAGAGAGAGAGAGAGAGAGAGAGAGAGAGAGAGAGAGAGAGAGTAAGAGAGAGACAGAAATAGGACCACATGAACGCATATTAAACGTGTATGAACCACATTCCATTCACACCCTTTCTTTCACTAAAGAAAAATAGCCCTACTCATTGTAAATACACCTAGTTAGTCAGTTGAAGTAAAAAAGAGCGATCGAGTGACAGATAGGTGATGCCCACTACCACTGTTTAATGTGATTCTCTCGTGTGTGGTTCCATTTAACGAACGTATTATAGCCGCTGTACTCACCACGCAGCTTTTGGAATAGTTACTGTTAACCCATTGATGCTTTCTCCATGCAGTTATAGTCGGGATGCAATTACGATAACCAGCCAGCAGAAGTCAGTATCGTATATTCACTGGAACTCAAAGACTGCCTGTACTGCAGTATAGATAGTATTCATCATCAGACCAATGCACTATATAATGCCAATAGCTTTAACGCGTTAACGGTACGTTGCCTTGGGCGCTTAACGAACGGTACCGTCGGTAGGTGTAGTATATGTGGCGCGCATTATAGGGGATCCGGGAAGCAATGGCTATAAGTCCAGCAGCAGGTTGTTTCTAGTGGTATAACAAGCGAGATCACGCCAAAGCTTAATGACAAGACTAATGAGGAACATAATTGATCTGGCGCTTCCACTCGCTCTGTGACCAGTGCCGAACTTAGTCAGTGGGTGGTGATTTTGCAGAGATTCCGCCGTCAGTTGTATGATTGCTGTGGGCTCTCCCGGCTAGTTACCGTCGACGTATTGATGTGTTATTGTCATGACACTGCAGTCACATGCGTGCAGAGTATGCAGACACTCGACAGAGGGCGGAGGAGACGCTTGACCATGCAGTGACCAAGAGACACGCACCGTAATTAAGACGTGCGATACTAGGGCCCGTATTCTCGAAACTTCGTAAGTCATAAGAAGTTCGTAAGTACTAAGAATTTGCCTAACTGGGTTTCTGCTAATGTTAATTTGTGAAGAAATATTTTCTCACCAAGAAGTTCTTAGCTAAGAAGTTTTGAGAATACGGGCCCTGGCATTACAAATAAATAATGAATAAAGTGTTTGAATAATGAATTTGTATAGTGTCCAATTCCAGTATTGCTCAAGGGTGCTCTCAGAGATTTGGTTGAGCTTCCATTGCAAAGGTCGCAGGTCGTCAGTAAACGTATATTGTCTACATTTATCATGTTTATAGATTAGACGTAGATCACCGCTCCTTGAGCTAAAAACAAAACAAATGCACTTTGGATGTTTGTGGATCAATGTGAGTGTAAACAAGCATGTCATGTCTGTCATTGTCCGACGTCCTCACAGGATCTCTACGATCGGCCAACACCTGGATATAATTCAAAATCAAGTCTTGGTTTTTCTTCCTTCATCCCCAGTACAGCTTCAGCATTGCATGCCTGGTATCATCTCAATTTAGATTAGTAGAGGTGTAATACAGTTAAAGAAAAAATGCATTAATTCCACTGCTCACAAATCAGCATTGTAGAAATTAAATAAATGTTTATAAATACATACTTTTTAAATAATAACAAACAAAAAAAGTAAAAATGGTCAACCACTGAAATGACATAAAACTACTCTACTGTATTGCAAAATAATATTTACTAAATATTATTAACCTCTCCGTACTGGATTAGGCGCATGCACTGCTCTTGAGGGCATCTGGTTGCATCCAGCATGGAGAGGGTTAATAATATCAACATAGACATTAAAAATACGCTGATTATAGCATCAATTTCTTGCCCACTGTATTACACCTCCAGTACCTCCAAGAACAAGAGAAAAGAGCTGACTTTGGTATCGTACTTTGGTATCGTTCAATCGTCCAAGGAAAACAGACTAGAACAATAAGCCTTTCAATGAATTTATTCCATGAATTTTCTGACCATGTGAATGTGACAAATGTTTTTGATTTCGACTACATGAAGGTAGTAGCCCCTACATGCTCCCAACACAACAGTTTTCTAAATACTACAGCATGTACACAGATTACCACATCGTCAGGCATAAAGCTCACGTATCCAAAGCAACTGTACTCAGAATGAAGATGTCGATGAATATTTTACACAATGAAGGATCAATATTTATATAAATGAATATTGTCAAACAGTCAGTATGACTAATAAACAATAATTCCGATTGAAATTTGCTTTCTTTTGAAATCAAGTAATGATGAACACTGATGAAAGGCTAGTGCAATAAATTCAGGTCACCCTGAACCTCTTTTCTCTTGTTCTTGTTACCATCACAACCATATAGTATAAATATAGATTAATGAAAGGGGAATAACTGCCGATTAGTCAAACCAACCATTGAGACAAGAAAACACACAAATAATTTAAATGCAATTGTTACACATAAACCAACTTTGTAAAATTAAATGCAATATTCTCAAAACTATATGTATGAAAATATCAATGATAACTCTGCATGGATGATTGAACAATTAATGATTGACAAATGACATGAACAGTTTCATCAACTACAACACTAAATCTTTTGTGTGAAACAACACACACAAACAAGCAACTAAAACTACAACAAAATAATCTACTTGAACTACGGTACTTCAATAAAATTGAACTTACAGGCATATAATTTGATAAAATGTCAAAATACCAAATACGACAACATATTCACTACATAAATCGCATGAAAAAATAGATTTGGCATGTTGTGTTTTAATCATTAAAATGTAATACTCTTGGCAAGTACAATTTCGAAGACTAGAGAAATTGCTTCCTGGTTACAAACTGACCAAGTAAAAGGAAAACAAACACTTGATTATACTGTTGCTGGTCCAACTATTACATGTCGAGGGTCCTGCCCAACAACAAGTGATTTGAGGATGATAATATTATCAAGAGGATGTGGGGGTAATCAAAATAATTTAAGCAAAACAGTAACAATACATTTATTTCAGATTATGGCAACCCTGACATTAAGTTAACGAAAAAGCTTTACATGTAATCCATGGATTCCATTTATATTTAAAATTGTCAAGAGTGAGAGAGTGATTATGGAGTTTAACGTCACTGCGTGAATCTTTCACACAATTGCGACGAAAGACTGTCAAGAGCGTGGATAACAATTACTACTCATGCACAGAAACCCAAGAACAACGTGTAAATTAAAAATAAGATATAGTAGGGTTTGAAATGTACTAAAATATGTTACTTATTCTCAACATGAAAGATAAATGATATTCATTAATGAACACAAAATCAAAAAAAAAAGGACCATAGTTACTGGCTAGAAGCTCAAAATGCACTCTTTTCTTTTTAAATTGGGGTTTAGTGGTGCTAAATCATTTATCACGGCTTGTCAGTTTAGGGTGACAGGAAACCTGCAACATCCATACTATGTTGCCATAGCGATAGCGCTTAGTCTTGCAGCAAACCTGCGAGCACCGGCTGACATTGACAGACCAAGGATTTAAAATTTAACTATTGCACGGTTGGACAAACAAGAAATTTGATCACTGAACAGATCTCTGCCTGAGAGGAGAACTGTGACCTACTTTCATTGAGAAATCGTAAATTGCATCTACCTAGCAAAATAGAACTCGGCTTAAGCGATGAAAGTCAGAAGTGTTGTGATTGTGCACGCTCATTATACCTGTACAAACCTATGTTTACATCATTGCATCATGCACATAATAAAATCTCCCCATTAAAACTGTTATATTCGCTGTTAAATACAGAAATATTAACCCCCTCCATGCTGAAGACAAACAGATTCCCTAAAACCAGTGCCTGTGTCTAATCCAGCAGGGGAGAGGGTTAATGCTCAAATATCTCAATGGCACAAACCGGTAACATTATTTGCACACTTGGATATAATTTTCCCAGTTCCATTCAAAATGTTTAAGACCAACGACAAGTAGGTTTTTGAAACTCAAAAGTAAGTGGATAGGCTCCGAAAGCTAAAATTTCAATTAGCAACTGGTGAAAAGTATGGAAATCTGGGGCTAACGTACAAGCACTCTTAAATATTGGTGAAAGTATGGAAAGTTGGGGGGTGCAACGTACAAGCACTCTTAAATATTGCAAGTCTTGGATTCTCAGTTGAGCATGAACATCCATTGAATTAACATATTCAACAGATAATGTAATCATATTATAATGAAAAATTGTGACCTCAAATTTCAACTCACACTTTTGGACACCTTCAAGTAATTCAAATATACGAGTGTGGAAGAGTTTTCTAAATGTTTACCTAGATGACAATGACCGTGACCTCGACCGTGACCTTTCTTCTGACCCTGACCTGGATCTGGACCGTGATTTTCTGACCTTTTTGACATCTGATGCACCAATTTCACTTTTACCATTGGAATCGGATTCCTTCTGTACTTTCAGTGACTTGTCAACTGCAAAGAAAAATTAATGTAAATGTCCAGAAAAAGTGAGTAATGTAATGGTAGAATGTTGTTATAAATAGGTCACAGCTGTAAAAAGGTGACTGACAGATTGCTTGGCTATAAATTACATACATTTTTCAACAATAAATTTTACGTTGTGGTGGGAATATTTCAACAGATAGACAAGGATTGTTTAGATAGACAAGAGATGTTTAGAGTCAGTGTCGGTAATGACATTATCAGTAGCTCAGATAAGGCGCGCATCGGCATAACTTACTCAGTAAAAATTGAGAAATATGCAGATTAAATCTGGCAGTGATGAAAACGCGTAGATAATGATAAAATATGTGGGCCGTTTTCGATCGCGCGCATCACTTATTTATTTATTTTAAATATACAGTACCTCATTTTACAGAGAATAAAAAAATGATAGGTTTAATTGGAGACGACAGTATCTTGATGTTTTTCTTCCTTTTTCTTTTCTTTTAGACTTCACATTGACTATCGGACATTCAATTTTGGCAACATCAGACCAGAAATAAATGTCAGATAGTAAATGGCGCCATTACAACAACGTTTAGCTATTTGAACTATTGTATGTTAAAAGCAACCTACAACTGCTATTAATCTTCACGTAATACTCCCTAAATCAAAATCAGGGAGTACCAAGATTTATTGTGTGTGTGCAAGCTAGTTTTACGTCACAGTGGAAATCATTAATAGCTTTCGTGTTACGTGGAAATCATTAATAGCTTTCGTGTTGCTGTTTTACTAACTAAAATATAAAATTCATTGGATTTACCATTAAATAAAATTAATGTAAACTTTGCATTTAAAGCGACACAAACACTAAATTCAAACCTAAAGAACTGATGATCCTACACCACATACCGTACAGCAATATATTTCCTTCCAAATGACCTGGTATCGATAAATAAGCCAATTTTCTGGGCAGTCAATTTGTTTATTTACATAGATTGTTATGCATGGATTACATATAAACACTTAATTTATAAATATATTGGTCAACATGTCAAAACTATTAAAGGCATAATATCACAGTCTGACACAGATTAACTTGTCGTTTTGGACCGAATTAGAGTTAAACATGCAAAGTACATGCTCTTAGCATGCACATCATAGCTATTGTACCTCCAAATATCTTTTTACCGCTGTAGGATAAGTAAAATTCCATTGCAGTTTACACTTCCTGATATAACCAGTATAAAATACGTCCAATCTCACATTTCCTATGGTTTACTGACTAAGGGAGCTAACTCTACTCGAACACGGTCTGGTAACTGTCACGACCACAGGCGCCATTTATGTGCGAGTTGTTGCTATTTAATAAATATTATATATATTATATAAAAAATAAAATGTTGATATCTAGTGAGACATGTGGAATAAGTTTTTTTCAGGTAAAACCGTGCTAGACCACCAGCTCGGTCAACCAGCTGTGATATTATGGCTTTAAAGGAATGAAAGGATCTTGAAAGGATTTTAAAAAAAATATAATCTATCAGCCATGTTTACGGAAATGCGCAAATGTATGAGCATGCGCAGATGTATTTCCTGCTTTAAAATGTGGACAATAAAATCTGGAGGTGGAAAAAAAAAAAGTGGAAAAAAAAGTTTTAACATGGACCCTGCGTTGTATCCGAATCTGCAGTGCATCGAAGGGTATTATATTGAGGGAGCACTGTATACGACTAATAATTAAAATAGGCATAAGTAAAATCACCTATTATGTGCAAGTCCTTTTAATTTGTCTGCAAAAATTAACTGATACAAATTGTTAAGTGCTCCTAGTCATACACTATGGTGACGGTCTCGCCAGGCATGCTGATGAATCACACTTTAAATCAAGTTATGTCAGTTATGCAAATTGAATGAATTGGTGCTTCGTGTTGCAGCTGGAATATTTCACCTATAATAATGGTGACAGTAATGCAAATTAGCCCTTCACCATTGATGCCCATTGTTCACATAATGTTCCAGAAAGATGATGAATCAACATTTCTATTGCAATTATATTTCTTAATCTGCATTGTGAAGACATGTATGAAAAGTCCCTGATGCAGATGGCCGGATAGGTAATTTTGGTATTTAGGTTCATTGCATTATTGTTTTATATCAAAGCCTAGTTTATTTTCAACTATTATGAATCAATTTTCAAGTTACAACTTTGTCCAGAACGCTCCTCAAGTGGACTATAAATGGAACACCACCTTAGTCTCTAGCCTATTCTCTATACTTATATTTTTGAGTCGCCTATGGGTGAAATATTCCTGATGCGACATAAAACATTAATTCTTTCATTCAATACCTTCTAACCCTTGTATTGACACAAGGTGAAATGAAATTGGCCGATTGAGCAGCATGATCGAAAATATATTAGTAGCAGTCTTAAGACTTTCCATGTTTACATGATCAATCTACTAAAATCCTCACCCAATTTACAGTAAATACTAAATGTGCTGGAATATTCTCACATGTAAAAGTAAGGATGTGTAGCCATAGGTTATCTGTTTTAATTGATCTATTATTCATCTAGATGTTTTCAATATTTGTTAAGAAAGAGAAGAGAGCTTGCTACATTTATTGCAATACTTAAATTGTTTACATAGATCAATAAATTTAGAAAGATGTTCTGATAATTCCAGTCTGACCCAGACAAAGTCTAGAATCTATGCAGATTTTAATTGCACATTCATAACAAGCCGACTCGAACAATGCCAGATGTGAGCTTCTTATGTATTTCTGATTACATTGGGAAAATATGCTGTGTCCAGACGTACTACAGACGACAATGCACTTTGGGGAACGATTAGATCAGCCATTGAAATGCGAGTCTGAGCATTATGAACACGTGACAGTCAAACACGACGAGATCGAAACAGTCGTAGGGATAAAGGAAAGTCAACAGGCGACAAGCAATGAGCATAATGGAAAGGCTATCGTCAGAGCTGTATGTTGCTTTTATAGATTACTTACGTTTATCAGAAAATTTTGATGAATTTCGCTTTCTGCCCATGGCTGGCTCAGAGGCAGGTGCGTTCCCAACAGCCTTGACCTCTTTCAACGTCACATCCGCTTGTTTTACTTCCGGTTTACCTGCTAGACGATTTTCGTCTGCAGAAGATTCGTCTGCTGTCGTGCTTTCTTCTCGGTGTCTCTTCTCTTCTGCAAGGACAGAAATGCACATGCAATCACGATGTAGATGGGGTAGATGCTAAAGTACAATTATCAAAAATGTCATGCACGGGACTAAACCTGTCAGACGTGCTCATGCTATAAAAATGTTCGACAATCGGTCCTTCGGAGGATTTCGTACGTAACTTAGTCGTATTATTTTATCATGCCGATAGTGTTTACATTGACAAATGATTATTCTTCAAAAGAAAACTACTGATAACGAAAAGAAAATCCTGAAATAATATAATGCATAGACACAACAATTTAATTTTACTTTGAAAGCGAGCAGTGACTGGAACGTGTTCAAAGTGCTGCTGTTGATGATTAATCACCTTATTTGATCTAGTTCATTGTGCATCTTATTAGCCACCACATATCCTAAGTATTTTCATATCAACAGAATAGATGCAATTATATCTATAAGTACATGTTTGAACTCCTAAACAAACTAAAGTTGTAATGCACAGATGCCGACAAAGTGAAATTCCTTTCATGTTTCTACAACTTTCCTAAAATTCTCATGCAATTTATAGAGCGTAAGAAATAGGATTCAACTTGTATGAATCTTATCAATGTGTATAAACAACCTCAAATATTATAAATAAAATTGTTCAAAATTGACAAAAAACAGATATGCTTGTTTAACCCTCTCCCTGTTGGAGGCAACCAGAGATGCCCTAAAGAGCTGTACCTGTGCCTAATCCAACAGCGAGATGGTTACGATGCCAATGTTCAAAATAGAAAAGACGGTAGTGACTCTTGTGGAAATCTGCACACACATTCAGCTAATTTAAGCAGTCCTAAAAGATGGACTAATAGTGCTTCAGCATATTGTGACAATGGCTGATGTCAATGCGTAATCGTCAACTCTAAATATCTGCACACCAGTCAAATTTTCAAATTTGAAACAGTATTTAGTTCAAACTACATCATTGAGGCAACTTGACAAGTCCAAAAAAAAGTATACCAGAAATATCTAGTGACGCTGATAAAAGGCATTCCCAGTATCGCAATTACCGTATTATTTTTTCATTCTTCACAACTGCCTAAAAAAATAGCATAACACCAGTGTTCGAAAGGCCAGTAGAAATTCCTGTTTTTGTAAACATTTGTTATTTGTATCATTAATCGAGCCAGTAAGTTTTAATGGCAAGTTTCTATCGATACATAACATAAAGATCTAATACACCACAGGGCTCTGGACTAACATATGCCCGACGTACAGGGGCAAGTTAAATTGCACTGCGGGCAACCTACTTTTCAACATTTTGCACCTTTGATGCCTTTGCTACTTGCCCTGACTTGCTCTGCGGGCAAGTAACTCACAATGCTAGTCTAGAGCCCTGCACCATATATAATACTATGATCAATTTTGTATTTATTTACAGTGACTCAACTCACGTTTATCTGGACTTAAATATCTGCACACTTTGTATTCTCTTTTATTTTACTAGGAACCAATAGCTCCGTATAAAATCATTCGGATAACTAGAAATTCAGTTTCCGTTTACCGTTGAACATTTCTGGGAACCAAATACTGGTAGACAAATTAAGTACAATTAATGTTCAGATACTCGGATGAGAATTTTGGTGAAGATTTGTTTCATATTATAAAACATCAACTGCTATTTGCAGACGCAAAACAGATTAGCCAAGGTAGGGCTGGTTATCGATACAAATATGAAAGATAGATAATCATCAGCTCAGTTCTGAAGGAATGTTTGCCTTGTGGAGATCTAGTATTTTGAAAATGTATGAGATAGAAATAGGACCTACTACGGTAGTAGTAATAATAAGCTGACAATGCCTTTATACTGAAGAGATGATCTACTGCTTGCTTTCTGTCTTCAGGAAGTCTGTGACAATGTAAATAATAACTTTATTTTGTAATCCATAATCTGTTCATAGGTATCGATACGACGATAGCACAATTGTTATATCGCGTTATCATTACTAAATATTTCCATCAATAATAATCTACTATGAGCTGTACAGTGGTATGTCATGGATCATTGTGTGTGATAAATGAAGGGAAATTGTCTTGAAAGTTTATATATTTATTTCTTCCAAATTCTGAGATCCGGAAATTCAGTTCCTTGCACTACCAGTATCTTGCCGGGAACACAAACTTCGGAATAAACGGGTGTCGATTCGACTCGATTGTATATTAATTTTTATATTGGGAATGGGGGGAAATATTTTCCTTCACAGCCTGCTTTTGTTTTTAATTCCACAAAGTATTTTACCGAGATAATCAAGCAAATAGGGTGAGTGAGTGAATATGGAGTTTAACGTCGCTGCGGGAATCTTTCACAAATTTGCGACGAAAGCAAATAGGGGTGTCAATGTATTTCACTCAAAACTAAAAATAGTTGATGTTGAGATGTGGCAGTGTTCGAAATATTAACAAGAGGGTTATGCTCCATGATAGGTCCAATGTTAATGGATGTTAGGTTTGTAATTTAAAGGGGGTCACTCAAATACCTGTTTAACATTACAGTTTTTACTTCATATAACATGATTACGGTACTGAAAATCTTCTCCAAAGTTCTTTAAAATTGAATCATGATACGCATCGTATCGTGAGCCTGGTATCGTATCGTGATATAGTCGAATCATGACACCCCTACTGTATGGTATATCAATCGTATTAATGTCATACATCTAACATGTCTGGTTTTATCTCATTCACAACTCCAAATACCGGTATAAATTATACAGTTTCTTCCCAGTTACCACATAAATCAAGATGCCGACCAAAGACATTGAGAATTTCACATGCAATGTCTGGTGTCTAACATAGGTGTTTGTTGCAGTTGTTTATCTGACCTTTCTGAAGAAGACAGGAATAATATGCTTCCAGATGTGAAAAGTGTCAAGTTTCAAGTGGGCCACCACATCTCATTCCAGACACTAAACATATCGGAATGCCGACTCCACACACAGAGTATTGACAGGAAAGTCCACTATCCACATCCGGTGAGTAGCAATAGAACACAGGCAGAAATGTGCACTCAAAGGGCCAATTAAAGTAAATTGATCAAATTTGTATGCACATATATTTTATATCTAAAAAACAAATTATCATAATTATTTAACCCTCTTCATGCTGGAGGCAACAGAAGCCACTGTAACCCTCTCCTTGCTGTATTACACAGATACAGCTTATTTGGGCATCATTGGTTGCCTCCAGTTTGGAGAGCATTATCTGTTCTTAATCCAGCAGGGAGAGGGTTAATAATATGAGAATTATTAGCCTCATTCTGCTTTTAAACTATGTCGCAGTGCTCCAGATAGCGGCCATATCCACTGCAAAATATGCAGACACAGATTATATTATAAATTTGGTGAGTACCAGTATAATATGGAAGTAAATATTGTAGCACCATTTTGGTGACCTGTGGCAGTACCTTGTCTGAAACATTTTGTTTTAAACTTTTTTTTCCCCCTCCTGTAATATCTCTAAAAAAATAATTTAACCAGTAAAGCAGAAAAAGGAATGAAAAAAAAGTAGTAAATCGTCACCCATTAAAATTACCACTGATTATGAAAATCTACCAATTATCTTGTCCTCAACGTATATCAAAACCTACACTGCAACTGATTTCGAAATAACTCGGTTATTATTGAATAATAATCTATAAATAGTTTCACATTCTTTTCAAAGATACATGTACCTGTGATAACTTATCATGAGTATGATGAATATAGCAGGGTTTGTATATCTTATGCAGTGATTGAAACTTACCTTTAAAACTTACTGGCCCGAATGATACAAATAATAAATGTTTACAAAGAACATGAATTTCTACTGGCCCTTAGGATACCTTTAGCATTGGGAGAAATGGCCGGGCCAGCGGTAATTTCGAACACTGAATTCTTATGAAGTTATGTGAACTTGTATACACCATATCAAATTACTAGTATTATGTAAATATACATCTCCTATCACTGTCAGTGTATTGTTAGTTCATGAAAGGTGTGCAACATTGCTGTTAACCCTCTCCCAGCTGGAATTCTACTTCACCCCAGTGACTTCACTCCGTGAGTCACGTGAGAAGCGCGCGCGGTTCGTCGAGTTCATTGTGCCACTTGGTTTCGTCGCGAACACACGTGGAGTTTGAGCAGCAGCGTCGTGCGTGCA
>JAVCKZ010090607.1:0-11779 GCA_034780755.1 Lepetodrilus elevatus
CTAGCTGGATTGCGTTCTGCCCCGTGTATTTATGCCACACGTAGTGAATTAACCCAGCAAGGAGGATACGGCGAGTATAGATATCCCTATATTTGCTTCCCCTGTAGCTATAGGGTGCCAGAATAGATAGCAAAATAGTATCTTATAGCTACAGTTCTGCAGCTACGATCATTGTTGATAATATTGTGACAGTTTATCGGAACCGGATAACTATGGCGGTACTACTACGGCTGTACATCACTGGAAGCTAACGGCAAATATACGCACGTGACTGTTGATACATTCATATTTGTGGGGGGATGCTTTCAGGTTGAGCCTATTCTCGAAACGTTCTTACCAACTTCTTAGCCTAAGATTCTTATAGTATGGCTACGAACTGTTCTTAGGCTAAGAACGTTTTGAGAATAGACCCCCTGGTTCCATTCTTCTTCCATTGCATTTTCAGTTTCTTGGAGAGTGCCTGCATGGTACCTTTGTATGTAGATGTTTGGAAAGTATTCCTTGTCCAAAAAGGTTACTGTCTCTTTATTAATTGTGTTGAGTAGCCTATATTTGTGGACATATTGTTTATTCCAACACGTGTACCCAATGGATTAGTTCAAGTTTGCTTTACCTACATCACTTGGCTCCGTACTCAGGCTATGACGTCACAAAACGTGTTATGAACACAATTCTGAGTTCAGTATATGGAGTCGTACTCAGAAATGTTTCGTAATCTCGGGCCAGGCACTTCCATATTCTGAGTACGTGTGGCACAAGTAGCGGTCATATGCAATGTCTATAGAACTCAAATGGAATGGTGTCCTCCACCCATTAGTATAGATAGACAGACAGACAGAATGAGTCAGAAAAGACGGATAGAAGACAGACAAACAGACATGGAGGCAGACAGAAATGCTACAGACACAAGGAGTCATGTCAGACAGATAGAAGACAGACAAACAGACATGGAGGCAGACAGAAATGCTACAGACACGAGGAGTCATGTCAGACAGATAGAAGACAGACAAACAGACATGGGGGCAGACAGAAATGCTACAGACATGGGGCATAGCAACATTTCATGACATGAAAACAAAAAGACTAAAGTTATTCGTTTAATCGCTTTAGTACCTGAACGTGAGTTCAATATTACTGATGCTACTGGAATGTAGACCTATACTGTAATCATTATACTTCCCCGGTAGCTATATTGACTAATGTATTGCAGGATATTCAGAGCACCAAGAAAGCCGTGTTACCATAGCAAAATGATGCCAAATAACGAGTACGGCAGCAAGAATCGAACAGGCTACAATAATAAATGAGAAACTAATTTGGTCTGATGTCAATTGTTTGCGTTCTTCGTCAATAAAATCAGAGTAGTCACTTCAGTAAAACAGTTCGGATCGATTAGAAAACTACCAAGTATGCAATCAAGAGAAAGTCGTCGATATATCAAAGGTTTCCACGAGCATAACACACGTATCCATGTTATTGATGAGAACGCAGAGCTACTGTGTTAGTTGCGATTGTCTTGATGCTGGCTACGCCCTGTGTACGAGTCTGTCGTTACTTGGACACCTGCTAACAAACAGTATACACATCCTCTTCAGGAACGTCGATAATGTTAACAAAACTATATTATATAGGCCTATATCCAAGCTAAATTAAGCTACTACTGAAAGGCCTATTGCAAGCATAGTATTCACTGCACTATTATTAATAGTCCTGCACATTGCTGGAATAATGCTTTATAGTCTATTATGGTGTGTTTTTAATCTAGATAGGTAGGGGGACCTACATGTATATTAAATTAGTATTAGATAGGATCTTATGAGAGAGTGAATATGGAATTTAACGTCGCTGCGGGAATCTTTCACCCATTTGCGACGATAGGATATTATGAGAGATATATGATCGATTGAAAGACATTCATGTATAGACTATGTTATAGAAATACCACTTAAAGGCTATAAGAATATATCAATGTAATAAAACGCTGATACATGTATTATACATGTTGTAAATAATTGACGACGTGTATTCATGAACGGTGAACCTCTCAATCGGCTACGTCATCCAAATCACAGAGGTTGCATTCGTGCCATATAATATAATAGTATTAATAAAGAAAAGTATACATCTATAGATACTACAAGTAAGTTATTAATCAAAGGGAAGAAAGTTATATTTTACTTTAGTAATTGAAGCTACGTAAAATATTTCTCGCGGCAAAAGAGATTTGTCATACATGCATGATATAATATTATTGGCCTATTATAAGCAGCGATTATAAATGTACCATGTTTTCAATGTCAAGCCACAAAATGAAATTCCATTCACAAAAACAGCGGGTGTCATCTTTGCTTCATCGGACCCAGGATCGTGCAGGTCTATTGAACACGTATTCCACCTGCTGTGAACTGATAAGACATGAATTCAGTGAAATAATCTTGAAACTGGTTCTGAACACATTGAGAAAGAAAATAGTACCAGTCGTAAATACACTGGTCTCCAATCTATTCTGTACCATTAGTACTATGCACTGATGCAGCAAACTATGTTGGTATGCATACTACATTTCTAATATGATGTTCCAATGTATGTGTTTTTTCCCCCCACTTCTTATTCCTTAATATGCATAAATATTAATTTTTATGTTTTCATTAGTATGGATATTAGTATGAATAGTTTGGATATGGTGCCATACTGCTTCCCAATATAATATTTATTTATTTGAATACAAAAATATGAAAAATTATTAAAAACCAGTGGGACATGCAGACAAATTTAGAGTGTTGCCCAATAATACTAGTACTTGTGTAGATAAATCAAATGTACTAACTTAGATACAATATGTTTGACTATGAAATATGTCAACAAACTGTGATTGTATGCCTGTATGGGGACATGGGGAATACTCCCTCATAGATATTTAGTAACGGTACATCATGTGTTCATCTAGTCCAAAGTTGACTAGGTAGATCTGGTAGATGTTGGTCTTTGATGGAGGGTTTATTACAAATACAAAACATAATCAAAATATAATTATGCTAAACAGTAAACATATATCAGTAGCCCAGATATGGCGCATATCCACTTAATTTACGCAGTAAAAACTGTGAAACATGCATAGATATTAAATCGAGCGTATCACATATTTAGTTAGTTAGTTATTTTAAATAGACCTCATTTCACAGAGAATAAAAAATAAAAAATTATAGATTATTTACTAGTAATTGGAGATGACAATTTTAGAATATCATTAACATCTTGATAATGTTTCTTCACTCCTTATTATTTTATTTTTGAGTGTCCCATTGACTATCGGACATTCGATTTTTGCCACATCTGATCAAAATCAAATGTCCGATAGGAAATGGGGCCATTACAACCACGTTTAGCCATTTGAACTATTTTAAAACTAACCTACAACTGCTATTAAACTTCACATAATACTCCTAAATTAATTTCTTGGAATACCAGTATCGCAATATTTGAAAATATTCCCTAAATCAAAATCAGGGAGTACCATACTCCCAGGTCGCAAATGTTATCTGGAGCTCTGCATATATGTAACGTTATACATATCTTTATCAGAAATGCAAATCACAAAATAAAAGATGAAGACTTGTTAGATTGTTTTTATCTGACACTAAAACATTTTATACATCCCGTACATCGTGAACTTAGTAAAATCATTCAAACTGTTTTCCAACACCTCTTAGGAATCGATTGTGTCTATGACATGAATAATGTTATAGAACTGCAGCATGAACTACACAGCAACATAGCATAAATGCTTCAGAATATAACCAAATAACAATGAATAGAATGAAAGCTACAATCAGTTGATTAACAGATCATGAATGTTCCATGTAAACATGATCATGATGATGAAAGAACATGGACTTTGTTCAAGCGTTACAGATGCACAGCCATAACTTGAGTAGATGTATGCTTGGAATGTTGTCACACTGAGACGCCCACAGGGATACAAGATCCAGATGTCCAACTATCGCAACAGCTGCATGCATGACACTACACACTTGTCTTGACTACACACTTGCTGCTACACACTTGCTAGTAGACACTGGCTGGTACACAATACTTGATCTTCCTATGATCTTCCCTACGAGTTCAACATATGTTCACCAACACTCTTGACCCATCCTTGATTTTTTTTAGTAGTCCCATTTTAGCATGGTCAGGATCATAATTGTCCAAATAAATGCTTGGTGACCAAACATATATGAGATCTATAAATATATAATATATTAATCATAATACACCACATTGTGTGAAATTTCTCATGCCAACTGCTTGAACAGCTGTTTAACAATTATTGATCATCCTGTATCATTTGGATATTGAAAATGAGCTGACATTATTTAAGGTAATTTGACAGAAATTGATAAATCAATAAGTAATCAACTAGAATAGGTAATTACATACAATAAATAAAATATATGCTGTGTCTAATTCCACCATTCATAATATACACTGCCTAATATCATATGATCATGATGATCAAACCCTCCTGTGATCAAATCAAAACACGATACAGTTCAGTGTTTTTTGCTGATGTTGAGGAAGTTCAACTGACGAACAGGCCGCTACATATGGTCCATCGTCGTTCCGTTTATTGGCTCATAGTTTCGTTGCCACCAAGTGTCCGTGTATCTACGGGTGCAGTCCATTACGAAGGCTTCCACTCGTGTTGAATGACCCTGATAAGTTCACCTTTCAGCTGCGGTCCAAACAGCGGATTCAGTTGACAGATGTACGCCGTCAGCCAGAAGATATAGCAGCACACGGCAGTCAACACCAACATAATTTGTATGACCCCTTTATTGGGGGATCTCCACATCACAATCTGGACCAATATCGGCAGAACTATGCCGATGCAGGCCCAAATAGCAGTTACAATTCCAACTACAACCGGAGTGTCGGCCATTTTGTCGATAAACACAAACCCGGAAGTGGTAATATCACATGATAATGACATCACGTGACGGACTCCGTCTCGTGGCTTTATGAGAAGCGAGGAGCTGGTTTACAGAACCAGTCATGACGTCGTAAACTTCCACCTTGTTCACGTTTATTTTATGTTTTTGGTCTCTAGACCTAAATTAGATATGTGTTCAATATTTCTAGAATAAAGCAGATTCCAGACAAATATTTTGTAATGTCACATGTTTACCTGAAAGTAGATCTTTTCTAGTAGTCTTTTGACAACTTTCAAGTGCCCCTCTCCCTCACAAAATGATACTTCCACAAAAAGTTACTGAGTCTGAGGTAAATTCTAATAAAAAAAAATTAAAAGCTAGATTAAATCTCCACTGGTTTTCAATATTTTCATAGTTTTTTATTTTTGTATCGCGAGAATTGATAAAAAATAGATTTATAAAATATGAAAATATTGAAACCTAGCTGGAGATTCCTCTAGCCAGTTGAGGCCTTGCATGTGACGTCACTCGTGGCAAAACAATGGGATTCTTGACATCACCAGATTATTTTCTGCTACTCAACATGGCGTCGCCAATGGAAACGATTGTTTTGTGCAAGGGAAAAGCCAAAGTTCGCTGTTTCTAGACCACGACGTAAGCTTAGATATATATGGATCGACAACTAGACCACATAATTCTAACTTGTCCAAATATCGTGCTCGGGCAAGAAGCGATAGCCCGAGGGCGAACGGGTACTCGATTGTTTCAACGTTAAAGCCATGTCGTCTGCCACCCAGTATGGCGGCAATGAAACGATTGTTCCGTACGTCAGCAGCACGGCGTGGAGCACATGGAAAATTAGCTTGAGATTCCTCTAGCTGTACCTGCCATATGAGACTTTATATATACCCATAGCCAGGGTGGCAATGCAGTTATCAGGT
The DNA here is from genome assembly GCA_034780755.1 of Lepetodrilus elevatus. NCBI lineage: Eukaryota > Metazoa > Mollusca > Gastropoda > Lepetellida > Lepetodrilidae > Lepetodrilus > Lepetodrilus elevatus. Next base: position 5,873 of record JAVCKZ010090607.1, read on the forward strand.
TATCATCCTCGATCTGTCAGGACGAGCCTGTGCTCCCACGTTAACTGCAATGTTTAATGCTACAGTTGTTGCCAGTTTGGAAGGTATTAGTAGTTGAAAAATTTGGCATCTCTTCATCCAACAGACATACACACACACACACTGTTACACATACATACATACATACACACACACACACAATGTTCTATTTTATATAATCTTTTAAATCCAGAGTAACATTATTCTAATTTTGATATGTTCACCTCCCTACTCATTTTATGACAAAGTGGCTCAATTACTGAATATATCCTAATGTCGGACTCGGTTGTACGTAGGGCTGAAACGGACCAAATTGGGTACTCGAGTACTCATGTTGAATTATTCAAGTACTCGCAGGGAAGTCGCAAAGCGCCGCCTTGCCCTAAGTTGAGACGACCAAATAAGCGATTTCCTGAGTTTTTCGGTCGTATTTAGCACCTATACAATAACGCTTCTGAATAGTAAAACTAATTTTTAAATAATAAAATCTATATTTTAAATTTTGATGTGTTGATTTAGTAATGTATAGAGAATCTCCACCGAGTGTCTTTTGATACCAATTATCAACGAGTAGGATAACATTGGTATCAAAAGACACAAGGTGGAGATTCTATTTACAGTATCGCCCAATAATGTAACTAAAGCAATATGCTCAAATGTAAGGTATAAATAGTGTACCTCACTTGCTTAGTTATTGAGGAGAAGTCTTCACACGCACCTGCAATGGTGACAATTGATACCTAGGTGAAATTGACAAGCCCATGCAAATCAGTGGCATGACTGACCAATGTGATGTTATCACTGGGTAAATACAATTGTTATCCACCTGATGTTATCTCCAGTATTGGGTGATAAAATGATTTTCTAACTAAATTTATGACAAAAAGATAAACACAAAAATTTTACAGAAATATCACTCGAGTACTTGAGTAATATATGTACCCAACCTGTACTCAAGTACCTGGGTACCCGTTTCAGCCCTTGTATGATCTATTATACATATGCCATGCCATTCTTGATTTCACAATGGATTACCGGTATGCTGATAGTAAATGGAAACTTTCTGTAATATCCAAGATAAAATAAGCTGTGAATTAGGCTTAGTTCACTGGAATGTATGTGTAGAGGGTCGTATACCCAGGTGTGTAAACAGCCAATTATCCAACAGCTCAAGCTGATCAACTGTTATATGTCAAACTACTGTACATACCGTTATGCTGATATCTGTTATTACATTCTTGAAACTTTATTTCCAAATAAGGAACACTAAAAGTACGGAAAAGTTTTAAGAATGATAAATGAAGCATCCTCTGTGTGTGTGTGTGTGTGTGTGTGTGTGTGTGTGTGTGTGTGTGTGTGTGTGTGTGTGTGTGTGTGTGTGTGTGTGTAGTGTGTGTGTAGTGTGTGTGTATGAAGTAAATAAACACAACATCCTAAATGAAATAATAATATGTTTATTGCTTCATCAAACCCAGAATTTACTGGGAAAATGAGGTTTAGATCACAGATAGAGTACATCAATGTATATATAGATATGGTCTTAAATTGTATATACAAATAGAACTTGCAATATTGTGATAGTAAATCTCTAACCTGTAATGTCATCATAAACAGACATCAATATAATGTATAAAATACAGGTGTTTTATTGTATGTAATATACATTTAGTAAATATTTGACTTCACAAACATTAAATAGGGAATTTATCTGATATGGTCCCGTTTTATTTTTGGATATATACTGTATGATTTACAGAGAGTGAATGGCACAATAACAAAGCTACTCCCTATCTACAAACTAGAATCGTGATAACCAGGGCGCAAACACTAAGCACCGCCTGTAGCCCTGATGTCTTTGGTAGCAATGAACCAGTGCCATAAGAGTGCATTGAATGTGATGCAGTTCACATGCAATAGTATGGTTTTGACATTGAATAACAATAACATCCATGTAGATGTCTAAGCCATAAGTGCAGGTATTCTTTCAAACGCCCCACAGTGAGGTCAAAACAATTCAAAGACATTCATATTGTTGATAAGTATTATTGTTGATAAGTAATTCCCAAATAAAAATAACCTTTGCCTTTGATAACCATAATAACCAGAAACTTGTCAAGGCATTTAAGTTAAGTTAGAATATTGCTGTATCGTGGTTTCATTTATTACAAACCCAGTTTGTAATCACATTCACATTAATATTTTAAGATTGCCTATCCCAGTATAGTGCACCCTGTATGTATGTACAATAGACGTGAACAAAATAGTACCCAGAAACACATACGACAATGTCAACAAAACTAACATTACTGAACTATGAAGGAGGTAATTTCATAATCAACCAACATAGGTATGTACTTACTTGATCCAATCGACCGTACATTGATGTTCACAAAACAAAAAAAAATTGTATTCCCAAAGATTCAACATAAAAATTCTATACATATTCAACAATATAAATGTCTCGACATAAAAAATAGATCACATATCTTATGAAACAAACCATCATGATGATTGTGAAAATTAACTACTTGTGTAAATAATAATAGGGCAGTGTTTCTACTAGAGTCCTACTAATAGCGTGATGTCAGTAAAATATTTCGAAAGCTACTGTAGGAAGGGCCATAATGAAAGAACAAGACAAAGCATATAAATATAATCTACACTTGGCAAAAGATGGAAGATTGTATAAGAATTTCAGAATTGGGGAAGGATTTACTTTGGAATGTCATAATTAATAGAGACATTAATGCTGTAATTAGGTCGGTCTAGAACCGACTAAATCTAACCGTAACTGTATCACACGCAATCCCACTACCACCAGTAATATTCAGCAATGTACAAGTTAGAGTTAATAGGGGTATGCTCTTGGATTTCTTTAACAATTCTTCGCACCAATTCATGAGAATTTGTATGAATATCGCGCAATGGACCAGTGTAGTTAAATACAGTACTTCTCATTTACAGACAACAATTGTTCATACAAATATAAACTTACAGGTTATAAAATATTGTATAATCGTAATTAAGAAATTTATGTAAATACTGGTACCAATTACTAAAAATGTCAAAATTATACAAAATCTCACACATAGACATTTTCAGACACGACACAAAAGCACTTGTTATGCAACTAGGGTTTGTATTTTGACTTTGGGTGCTTCATTCAACGGGGTGACCGTCTCGAATGTTGGCTGATACTGCTTATGGCCGCGGGTGTCAAACTCCACAAACTGGAATCCGGATCGGCCAGTGTCCAGCACGGCGGCAGGACAGATCTCGAACTTCTTGGGCGTGTAGTCCAGCCGATACATTGTGTGATCATCAAAGGGAGTGTCGCTCTGCATAGCGTTGTTCTTGGGCCTGAAGTTCTCGTTGGGGCACAGCTTGTGCTGTATGTAATGCGCCTTTTGCGTGGACATACCCTCGAAAGGAGCTGTGTTCGGTTGATATTCCGACCTCATTGTCGGCCGTACTCGCTGACCCAGGTCCCAAGGACGGTAGTCGGTGCTGTAGTTTGTGGTCCCATCGAAGACTCCCGGTTTCATGTTGGCCGACTGAGGCCGCTTGGCCAGCTGGTGCTGCAGCGGATGCTCCTTGAACGTGAGGTTGTGTGTGGTGTTCATGTCCATCTCCCCCTCCGGCTTCTTGTAATGGTCGGGGTCGTGGAAGTGTGGGCGGTCGGTCGGCCACTTGCGATAGTCATTCTTGAACGTGGTCATGTCCTCCAGAGGTGCCTGAGACTGGAAGGCCACGTTGCTCGGCTTGCAGCTGTCCGTCCTCGGGGCGGATGGTCCCGTGTAATCTCTCCTGAAGGTGGACAGGCCGTCGAACTTGACCCCACAGGGCTTGTATGCGTCTTTCTCCTTCATGAACTTGGGCTGCAGCGGATGCTTGATGTAGCTGTCCTTGTAGCCGGTCTTGTCGTCGAAAGGCGCGTCGGATAATTTGGAAGCTTGTGTTGGTCTCATGCTGGACCTGGGGCGCTGCGGGTTGTAGCGCTGGTAATCACGGGTGAACGTACTACTGCCTTCGAATGGCTGCTGAGGGGGCTGCCATGCCGCAACATCTCCGTACTTGTTTGGGCGACCAGCCATGTCCCATTTTCGGTAATCAGCTGAAATAATAGAAATTATTGATAGAAATGCACATAATATGTCTTCTACTTTTGGTAGGTATGATTACAATGGAATAATTAATTTGATTGAATTTAATTTATTATTACGGGTAGTGTTTTTCGTCACCGCGGGAATATTTTGCCCCTGGTTACAGTACTGTATATATTCTCAAGGTAATTTATATGCTTATTTTGAAGGGACTCTGATGTTCTGGCTACGTACATGTATAGGTTGGTTCTCCTTCAAACTTGCCAGGGACCTGTCGTTGTCCTAACCGCTTGATGGCCAGAGCTGGTGCACCTTGCTTCTCTGGATAACACACAACATAGTGAACATCAGCACCAAATACTCAATAACTCAAGTCAACATCGGTGTAAGACATATACAGAAGACCTCGCATATACCGGCCTCGTATAAACCGGACCCTCGCATATAACGGACTGAATCTGAAGTCCCAATCCCATCTAACACTAATTGCAGCATATGCGTATAACGGACTTCTCATGTAACGGACAGAAATAGCCGGTCCAAATGAGTCCTTTATATGTGAGGTCTACTGACATACTGTACTTGGAATATTCAGTCATAGTTTTATTTTGAAACATGTAGATTTCTATTGTAATAGATAAAATATTTTTTTCTCAACAAAATCCTTTTGATGCTGTAGGGTAAAACTTCAAAGTTAAGTAGTATAAAGTACAATTTATTTGTTTAATAGAGCTTGACCAACATTACAGTAAGGAAATTGTCATTTGATTGAATGAACTATTATTTTAAAATGTCAAATGTGAGCATTAATTCATTGGAAAACAGATCCATTTCTATAGTCAAAAGTTTGGTGGTGAGTTTTCAAAGATTATCACGTTTTATTTTGTTTGATACAGTGTATATCAAAGACTATTTTAAAATAAGAGAAAGAAGTAAAAACAAGTCAGAATACGTGTATTATAGTTAATCAACAAAGAACAAAACTATCATAATTAATAATAATTATTCATCCGTAAATTCTATTTATAAATAGCAAATTATTAATTGAAGCTACCATCTGCTGAGACATGGTTACAGTCTATGCAAAACATTGCATGCTTTAGCATGTTCCACTCTAACAAGTACTTATTTATTCATGTCTATATTAGTGGATAGGGCAGATTGCACCTAACATGCAGTTGTCTAGGTTGACAACACTGAAGCCATTGTCCATAGCAACAAACACACCCCTCAACTAACTGGAGCTGTGTGAATGTGACTTTTTCAATAGCGGGTTACTAGTATTTGAATGGCAGGGCGATCTGCTACCTTGTACTAGACAAGCTACCCGGTATTTAACACCTGAAGGTACAATATTTGTATTTGTAGTACTTTGTAATGTAGAACTACAGTAGACCTCGGATATACCGGCCTCGGATAAACCGGACATCGTATATAACGGACTGAATCTGAAGTCCCAGGTCCAGTCTAACGCTAATTGCGGCATATGCGTATAACAGACTTCGCATATAACGGACAGAAATATCCGGTCCCAATGAGTCCGTTATATGCAAGGTCTACTGTATATATAAAGTCTAGAGCCCTTGGTATCATTTCTCGAAGCTCTCATGTCTACTATGAGATCATAAGAACTCGCGCAGCGATCTCTAATTCATGGGCATCGTGCACTCACGATAGCTCTATGGTCTCTTAGTGGATATGAGCTTCGCGAAACGATACCCTGAGTGTCTGGCAGATAGTGAACGTATTTACTGACAATGACAGGTAAAACGTTCTCTTTCAGACC
>JAVCKZ010090618.1:0-11779 GCA_034780755.1 Lepetodrilus elevatus
CAAGTTTACAAAACTGCTGGCCCGACATGAAACTCACTGGCCTGGGGCCTCCGGGCCAGCGGTAATTTCGAACACTGTTCCAGGGTATTGTTTCTCGAAGCCATTGTATCTACTACAAGACCATTTATGCACTTGTAGCGATCTCTTATACATGGCGATGTGGCACTCACGAGAGCTCTGTAGATATGAGAGCTCTGTGGATATGAGAGCTTCGAGAAATGATACATATCAAGTGAAAGTTAGGCCCTCCCTTCCAGAAGTCTTTCGTTATAGGAAGAGTGAATATGGAGTTTAACGTCGCTGCGGGAATCTTTCACCCAATTGCTACGAGTTATAGGAAGAGCCACATCTCACATCTCACGTTGCATGCCTTGATTACTTCTTACTGGACAGGACTTTCATGATACAAAATACAAACACAGTTCTACTTTCACTTTCAGTTTATGAAAAAATATGCATGAGAAAATTCAGCAAAGACTTTAGACCAACATTTTCCAGAGAATCAGGACATTCACATATATATAATATATATAATACACAGCTGCAATTCTAAAAAATAAATGGCACTATAGAGGCAATACTTAACTTAAAAGACTTCATGTCGTAATACAAACGCAAAGACGTGGCTTCCAGTGTAACATAGCGACAACTGATATGACTTCTGATGTAACATAGGAACAAACAACATGGTTACGGAGTTTTTCCTGTGAAATAAGAAAGTAATTATGACAGATATTCATCGTAAGGTATCATCATATTAGTAATGAGTTAATTAATGGAAAATAGATCAATTAAAGACATATCCCATCAAGGGTAATGGTATACGGTAGTACACGATGCAATTCTTGTAGCATTGTTCAACTTAGCTGCAATTTCGTAGCTCTATTTTGTATTAATATTTGGAGGTTTCTTATTTGCACTAAGAACTATGGACAGTGCCTATAGCATCATTTCACTTCAACACATGATACCTTGATGAACGCAAAAAATATTCCAGTCAATCCTTAAATGAACGTAAAAACCTATGTGCAAACTTGTGTATGAACTGCTTCGCGGATTCATACAGTTTGCACATCAGTTTTTACGTTCATACCTCGATGAACGCAAAACATATTCCAGTCAATCCTTAAATATATTACTTGACATGTAATAAAAATACATGAAAACGAGCATGAAAAAAAACATGCCAATATGTTACCGTATGGTAGAATATGTGTACAAGTGGATACACAATAGATACACAATACTGACGAGACTTTTCATGTAGTCAAATTTCGCTAGTGAAATGATCAGTTTTGCTATCCAGGCTAGCCTTCTTTTCATTTTACTATGAATTACATGCATTTGAAAAACCAGATAGAATATGTGTTATTTCTGTATTCAAATGATAGGACCTGTCCAAGAAACATCAAAATATTAGTAGACGAAAAAAAATATAGCTACGAAACTGCCGTTATGTTCATCCATGCCATTAGGTCAATAAATGCAACAAAAAACATCCCTAGGCTGAGTCGCACACTAAGAGAACGTTCCTTCGAGAAAGTACACTGTACTAGCACAGACATGCGACGTCGCAGGAGAGTTCTCAAAAGTCCTGAAAGGAATGCTTCGCGCAGTTTTCTCACTATTGAGTACAGCCCACACAGTGTGCGAGAATTGTGTAACACGTTGCTTTGACAAAAGTGTCTGTCCGGAGTATTCCGGACAGTGTAATGTGATGAAAGGAACGTCTCCATAGTGTTGGTAGTTATGTTTACATGGACGGTATCATTACGTTACAGAGATCAGCTGAATCCACCCACTACCTCTGTGCAACAAGTCCCAAATTCACACCAATGCTCACGGACACTAAAAGTGCGTTAAACATAATTTGTCCCTATCCAACAATATCCCGTTGTTGCTGTGAGTGAATATGGAGTTTAACGTCGCTGCAGGAATCTTTCACCCATTTGCGACAACCATTGCCGCTGGTACTTAGTAATTAATTAGTGGACACAAACATATTGTAAACTGTTGAAATATTAATTATTTATGTTACCCTTGAATCATCTCAAAAAGCAATAAAAAAATATATAATAAAAAAAGGACACTACACAAACTTCATTTGACAAACAGCTATGTTATTAACATGATAAACAACGCTATCTAGTATTGAAGACAAGCTAGGCCTAATATGACGGCTCAGCTCACAGGACGTAACGAGAGTCTGTACACTTACTTCACATATTGCCACATCACCGTATTCACTGACAGATTAACAAACCATCCTCCTATGTCGGGCAGCTCTTGTCGCCTCCAGCAGGGAGGTGGATAATCAAAGTTATTTTGATTGAGCTCGCATAGAACTACCTTAAACCTTGATCTTAGTCTTTGCTTCTTGGATTCTCGTCATGTCAGATGACTAATTAATGAAGGTAATATCATACATCATGACCGACTAGAACAATATATTAGCATTTATTGTCAATTAGGCCTTGGGGGGGGAGGGATAAAGATTGTGAATCTCATGAAATATCAATGCAACCTACTGGCTTATAAATTGTGCAACACGGAAGAGATGAAATATAATCTTGTCACACACGCGAGTTGGCTAAGCTGACTTTCTCACACCTTTACTTGTTGTCATGTTTACACCACTTGCACACGTCCTTCCACTATAGCTATGCACTGTGTGTGTGCACACGTCCTTCCACTATAGCTATGCACTGTTTGTGCACATGTCCTTCCACTATAGCTATGCACTGTGTGTGCACACGTCCTTCCACTATAGCAATGCACTGTGTGTGCACACGTCCTTCCTCTATAGCAATGCACTGTGTGTGCACACGTCATTCCACTATAGCCATGCACTGTGTGTGCACACGTCCTTCCAAGAAAGACTTGCACATTTTTTACTTGTCGGATTACTATTGAAATTCTATTAGAAACATTGTAACTTTATCAGTGAAAAATGTAATCACAAATGTAACAACCTGTGGAAATGTTAAATTACCAATATTCATAGAAATATGTGTCAGTCTTGGATGTATAATTCCATGAGTAAGTTCGTAGGCCCCAGTTGTGTATATGTAGCACAATGTCACAATGCCATAGTATATTTCAACATGCAACTAATGATATCAGGATTAGCACTTCAAAGTATCTTGAATCAAACTGTTCCATTATTTCCATAATTTTACATTTAATATGTTAGTGCATAGTACTGCCATAACAAAAACATGCTTATTCTAAAGCCTAATTTTAATTGCTAGTAATGGAAATGAACAAATAATACTAGAAAGTAGCAAATAGAAATATTTAACATATTGCCTGTTGCAGACTTTTAAAAACATTTGACCCAAAATGAAACCTTTTAATATACAAATAATATTTTTGTCTGTGCTTTAATATTAGAAAGATGTATTTTGATAAAGCTGGAACATGGGGAAACAACTTAAAATCCATATTAGAAAATTAGTAATATTTGAAAACATTTCAATTCAGCAATGCATCAAACATCAGGGTTGCTGTACAGGGGGACACATGGCTGTGGTCGGGTTGGACGACAAGTGTCTGGTTACACGGACACCTCCTCAGTTGACTGTAGTTGTCCCAGGGGAAGGTACACATCGCGGACACATCCTCAGTTGACTGCCGTCCCAGGGGAAGGTACACATCGCGGACACATCCTCAGTTGACTGTCGTCCCAAGGGAAGGTACACTTCGCGGACACATCCTCAGTTGACTGCCGTTGTCCCAGGGGAAGGTACACATCGCGGACACCTCCTCAGTTGACTGTAGTTGTCCCAGGGGAAGGTCCACATCGCGGACACATCCTCAGTTGACTGCAGTTGTCCCAGGGGAAGGTACACATCGCGGACACATCCTCAGTTGACTGCCGTTGTCCCAGGGGAAGGTACACATCGAGGACACATCCTCAGTTGACTGTCGTTGTCCCAAGGGAAGGTACAAATCGCAGACACATCCTCAGTTGACTGCAGTTGTCCCAGGGGAAGGTACACATCGTGAACACATCCTCAGTTGACTGCCGTCGTCCCAGGGAAAGGTACACATCGCGGACACATCCTCAGTTGACTGTCGTCCCAGGGGAAGGTACAGGGGAAGCAGTGACATCACACAGTCACAGGGCAGGTACACGATACAAAGGCAATATGGTATGACTGGTATGACTGTAAGAGTGTCTGAAGGTACTGTACTGATACTGCTTCAATGACTAACACTGATTCTTACAGCACCCCCCAGAAAAGGCTTCAACTCTGTGGTCTGTGAGACTCTGTTTCCAACCTTCCCACCACACCATGCAAGTCCACATCCTGGGGCCTATCCTCACCAATCAGAATACATATAATAGAAGCTGGCATCAACACGAGCTAGGTGGTTACTAGTATAACAGACTGCATCTGTAAGGGCTCTGGGAGAGCAGTCAAGTTGAGCACAGACCCAGGGAAGGGGCAATTATTGGGACTTCTCATTCAGTCGTTACCTTCTCTGAATACATTCATAAATTGCACATGATTAATAGTATGAGTAATGTATGTACGTAAATAGTGTAAATGTACACATTGTCTATATACAATCAATCTATCAATTGTTTTCTATCAATCTAAAGAACAGTGCCTGGTTGTATGAAAGTGCCATTAACTATTGACATCATTAGCTGTTATTGAATACTTGCCTTGATTTTCAATGCTAACACAATGCTGCATTAGTAAATGGAGGTTTAATGTAGCATTAGCGTTTCATACAATCAGACCCTATTTTTAAATGGCAGGACATGATTATCGGAAATGGGCCCTGATTTTTAAACAGCTGGACATGATTATCTGAATTAACTGTCTTATACATTGATAATATAAAGAAAACAGATTTTGTGTGAATTCATGTTATCGATACAATTAACCTTTAGTAGCATATATATGCATGTGTCAAGCTCAGATACATATTTCTTGCTGATTTGTAAGCATATTGTGAATAAATATTTGACTTTTTCAAAAATACCTGATTATTTGAGTTATACATTGTGTCCCGCACATGTGCACAGTAATAATACAAACAGACATGAAAGACTAAAACAGGCCAACTTCCAACAAAACATTCTCTGAAATGGTCAGAAACATAGACTGAAGGTCTGCTGACTTCAAAATCTTCCATTTCAATGTCCATGAGGGAGCAGCAGAGTGTCCTGCATAGAGAACCCTGCATAGAGAACCCTGCATAGAGAACCCTGCATAGAGAACCCTGCATAGAGAACCCTGTATAGAGAACCCTGTATAGAGAACCCTGCATAGAGAACCCTGCATAGAGAACCCTGTATCAAGAGTATCAATGTGGAACACTCTGAAGATCCTGTATGGAGAGCTGTTTGAAGATCTTGTATGGAGAGCTGTTTGAAGATCTTGTATGGAGAGCTGTTTTAAGAGCCTTGGTTCAGCTTGGTACATACAACCTTGCATTGACAGCTCTGTTTGAAGAGCCCTGCATGGACAGCTGTTTGAAGAGCCCTGCATGGACAGCTGTTTGAAGAGCCCTGCATGGACACTCTGTTTGAAGAGCCCTGCATTGACAGGTCTGTTTGAAGAGCCCTGCATGGACACACTGTTTGAAGAGCCCTGCATGGACACTCTGTTTGAAGAGCCCCGATACTACATATCCAATGTGGCACAATGTCTGACAAATGATATGTGCCATTATATAACATAAATATATACATTAAATTAATTGACAATGTTGACTTGCAATGTTATAACAGCCATTGCATGAATAAAAAATCATTTCAAGCTATATTGTATAACACAGAAAAGCCAATAACTGTTCAAATTGTACTATGTCACAAAAAAATAAAAACAATCTTTAACTTTGATGACTTCTTTGAGAAGAAATCCAACATGGCTGCCATGTCTTCCTAGTATCACCTCAGTGTTGTGTTTCCATGGAAAATACTTAAACACAGATCATGGTCACGTTTGTCCCCCCAGCCTCCATTGGCTTTAGGGTCGCGCAGCTTAAAGCGCGAGTCACCTGCCACGGATAACACATTGGGGAAGAAATATTGTTTGTTTTTCAGAATGACTTCTTTCACTTTCTTCAGTTTAGCTCCTGGATTGCAAATCTTGCCCTTTGCATGCATTCCACTGAAACACAGGGATGAGAGATATTCATGTGATTGTACTACCTAATGATAATTTTAAACAACATGATGGGTAGAAATGATGGTAGTTTAATTACGGTAATACAGAATATGTGAATCCTTAGTACTAACACTAATGTCTACCACAAATACCACTGCCACATTAACCAGTAAGACCAATATTGCAAGCCGCTCGCTATCTCAACAAATCTATCCAAAATGAAAGGGAGTTCTGAGATGGTGGTTTTCTAACAGTGACTAGTACAGGTGTACTCAGCGACCACTCACCACTCGCCAATGTGGAAGATCCGCGACGCCTTGATCTTCAGACAGCGGATCTTGTTGGGGATGCACTTCATACTGAGATGCTGCACCGTCCAGTCCCAGTTGTAGTCGTCATGGAGACAGTATTCCTGGAGGAAAACACACATACAGTCCTTCAAATCACAAACACGTCTGGTTTGAAATGGAATGTTAAAAGAAAAAGACCAGAAGAGCTAAGGTGAGTGATTGAGAGAATTATTGTTTTACTTCACAGTAGGAATCTATGATCCATAGAAGACAAGAAGATCTAAGGACTGTCTTACCCTGTGGCATTTCTTTATTCCATTCCATAACTTTCTGGTGAAAACCATGCCCATGTTATGTTTAGAAGATATCCAATAACTACGTTCAGCCTGCAAGAAAAGGAAGAACATATCAAACAAAGTTCAACATCATGGTTTACAATGAAGTGTAAGTGTATACACTATAATATATACTTGTGATATTGCAGGATCAATGCAGTGAATGATAATTGAGATTAATGTGCGGGAATCTTTCACCCGTTCGCGACAATCAATGCAGTGAAAACTGGGTATTTACCATCAAGCCTATTCATGAAATCACCCTCATGCAATTCAATCTCTCGCGTAATCACCCTCATGTAATGAAACTACTTATGCAATTCAATCCCCTCATATATGTCAACTCTCTTGTGTAATAATCCTTGTATAACAAAATTGTGCAATTCATAAATAATTCAACCCCCTCATATATGTCAACCCCCTCGTATATGTCAACCCCCTCGTGTAATACAATCCCCTCAACATATCCAACCCTCTCATGTGAACACCCACACCAATCATTTCAACCATCTCATGTGAACACCCACACCAATCATTTCAACCATCTCATGTGAACACCCACACCAATCATTTCAACCCTCTCATGTGAACACCCACACCAATCATTTCAACCCTCTCATGTAAACACCCACACCAATCATTTCAACCCTATCATGTATTCCAGCCTTCTCATGTAATCTAGCAGCCTAGCAGTCTCATGTAATCTAGCAGTCTCATGTAATCTAGCAAGTCTCATGTAATCTAGCAGTCTCATGTAATCTAGCAGTCTCATGTAATCTAGCAGCCTAGCAGTCTCATGTAATCTAGCAGTCTCATGTAATCTAGCAGCAGTCTCATGTAATCTAGCAAGTCTCATGTAATCTAGCAGTCGCATGTAATCTAGCAGTCTCATGTAATCTAGCAGCAGTCTCATGTAATCTAGCAAGTCTCATGTAATCTAGCAGTCTCATTTAATCTAGCAGTCTCATGTAATCTAGCAGTCTCATGTAATATAGCAGTCTCATGTAATCTAGCAGTCTCATGTAATCTAAATCTAGCAGTCTCATGTAATCTAGCAGTCTCTAATCTACCAGTCTCATTTAATCTAGCAGTCTCATGTAATCTAGCAGTCTTATGTAATCTAGCAGCAGTCTCATGTAATCTAGCAAGTCTCTTGTAATCTAGCAGTCTCATGTAATCTAGCAGTCTCATGTAATCTAGCAGTCTCATGTAATCTAGCAGTCTCATGTAATCTAAATCTAGCAGTCTTGTGTAATCTAGCAGTCTCTAATCTACCAGTCTCATGTAATATAGCAGTCTGATGTAATCTAGCAGTCTCATGTAATCTAAATCTAGCAGTCTCATGTAATCTAGCAGTCTCTAATCTAGCAGTCTCATTTAATCTAGTAATCTCATGTAATCTAGCAGTCTCATGTAATCTATGAGTCTCATGTAATGCTAATATTATTGTTGCACTCACTTTCCCAGAGTTGAGCTGGTAATTCTGGATCTTGTCGTAGTTTCCCACGGCAAGCATTTGGCAATCTTTGCAGTCCCTGTTAGTGTGGAAACAGAACAGCATTCAGTCAGAGTACAAAACTATTATTAGCAATATTAATTCATGACCAAGTTGATACCAAAGAAAATGTCTTCCACTTTGTAGATTACCGTAATAAAGATGGTTCACAAAATCCAATTATATACGGTTGAAGAACACTATCAAGAAATCTTAGTAAAATTGATTGGTCACCTATAAGGGCATGCATCATTTCCATTTTACTATTTATTGTATCTAGGTGGTTGGTTGAATACCTTGGGTCATTGTATATGGGTGAAAAATTCCCACTATGACGTTACATCTCATTCTTTAGATATCTTGATTACTGGCCCCGAGATTACGAAACTTTCTGAGCACAAAAACGTACTCAGACTATGACGTCAAATGACGTTTTATGAACAAAATTCTGAGTTGAGTACGAAATCGTACTCAGAAAAGTTTCGTAATCTCGGGGCCTGCATGGTATCAGAGATTGTTCTCAAACTTTAATTATGGTACAGTGAAAATAGTTTTCTCTTCACATTGATCCACTGTATCATGTTTATAACATTAAGATTATATGTTAAGCTAAATATTTGTTGAATAGTACCAGACTTTTATTTTCATTCACAAACTCGGTAGTGTTGACACAAATATCACTTTATATGACTGTTACAAAATCTTAGTTTTCTTCAGTTTTCTTTGGCATACACTGTACATACACACACTGACATGCATCCCCACGTATCCTTGCTAAATATCACAGGCGAAGTCGTCTGTATATTTTTGTCGTGATATTTCCCTAACCACTTACTCCACAGAAGTTTGATCCCCAAACATCTGTAAGGTCGTCGTACAGATTGCTGATGACGCTGTTTATGCTGTAAGTGTTGGCATGTACGACGTGAATGGGCATCATTCCACCTGAAGTGGGCGTACACTCAACAGTCAATATAGCATTGGGAGTCGCTCTGTATATGTATTAACATACCGTGAACACAAACAAGGATAGCCTTGGCTACTTGTAAATATATACAGATAAGTACGTTCACAGGCTGTCGTATCCTCATGGGGAAAAAGCAGGGAGGGCTATTCTTGAAACATTCTTATGAACTTCGTAGCCTAATAAGAATAATAATACTAATATAAGAATAATATAAGAATAATATAAGAATAATAAGAATAATAATATAAGATTACCGGTATGTAATAATAATAAGAATAATATAAGAATAATATAATAATAATAAATGTATAATAATAATATAATTATTCTTAGCCTATTAAATAATATAAAAAGAGTCTGTAGCCATGCTATGAGAATCATTAAGATTGTTGTACAATCGTAAGAACATTTTGAGAATAAGCCCCCATTCTTCTTTGAATATATCCAAGATGTTAATAGTATATTCTTTGCCATGTTAAATATTGACCATGTTTTGGAAGATGCAAAGAGGATGGTAGTTCATTGTTTGTTACATTTTTGTTATTTGTTGTTATATGTCTTATATTTGGTTATATTAATTGCTGTAAATACAGTGCTGGATTTGGTGGCTTTGGCACATTAAAAGTATCCATTATTATTACATGTACTTGCATGGTTGTAATCTAAAAAGAACAACTTAATTTTGAAGTTGAATGCCTCGGCACAAGTTATGAAACCTTATAATTTCATGCTCAAGCTCAAATTAATATAATATGGGGATGTGTGAACAAAATGAGTTGAGCATGAAATTGTACTTAATTTTTATTTTCGTAATCTCAAGGCTGGAAGTTATTAGCACATGTTATCATAATAATTTAATATGATTAACTCAAGAAGATAATTTTGGAATAATAATTTATAGCATTGCCTTTTCTTGTACACAACTGATTAGTCTGATATTTTCCTAATTTTGATATTTTTATCCAAACAAGATTGGATTTAAATCAAGAGGAAAATTAAATCAATATTTGTGTGTTTGAAAGGTTAAATAATAATTACAATGTAATACTTTTATTCTATTAATTTTGATTACGTTTACACAAAAAGTCACAAACTCCAAACAGTCTTATATCCATGTATGATCAGTGATTGATGATTATCTGTAAAAACAGTAGTAAAGTTATAACACTTATCTCAGCCAGACTAGATCTGTTTTCCCAAGTTTAAAAAATAACGTAGGTACTGTGACATTACAAAAATTTGCCTTTCAGCCGTAAAATGTCAAAAGTTCAGAATGCCCCCGATATCCTGGTGTTTTTAAATGTCAAAGTACATACTGTAGACAGTAACCAGTAGGCTGAATTTAGAATTTTACGTCTTGGCGAAATTACACCTAGATAATCTTTTAACTCTGTCACGTGACTTATTAGAAATACTGAAGTGTTCCACTAATTGTAAGGATCAACAGGGTCAAGGCCATATCCTGGCTCAAATTGGCGGCCATCTTGTCTTTTTGGCTTCAGGGCAACATTTGTTATTGCTGGTACTGACAGGATGTAGCGTGTAGGTACTTGACTGAGGGTTAATCAGGGTTAAGTAGATATCTGATGCTGGGTTAAGCATTGGTAAGTAGACATAGAAACCATATTAGCACACAGAACTGTCAGTTAGCATATATCTGCTCAACCAATCTAAAATGTTCCTGAATTAATAGAACACCACATCAAACTGGATAGTGCTGCCATAGATTTGCAAGATTCAGCTGAGATTTTATGCTTGATATATTAATAAAATGAATCTCTGATCATGAAAACAATTACATGCTTCACGTCATTCCCCAACCTTCTAGTGCATGAAATAGTAGCTTGTGTTGTATACATACTCCCCAGAGAGTTGAGAGGGAAAATGAGTTTACACTAATCCATTAATAAGGGTAATATTAAATTGCTATTTGGAGACCGTAATGCACATATTATTATAAAATGGATAGCATTTGTTTTGTATTATGTATGCTAATAAGTGTATGCCATGGTACTTATATACTTTTATTTTCAAATCAGTGCTATGATCATGTGCAAGTTGTTGCATAAATATTAGCAAGAAACATGCATTCATCTTTGTGACATCAGAATCTAGTTTAACTTTTGGACCAATACAAACAGGTGTTAGAAACTTTGTTGAAATTATAGACAATCACAGACAAGAATAAGACACATTAATATAGCTTTTAAAACAGCAGCTCATCAAGTACTGTTTTGAGTCTCAAGCTATGACATCACATGACGTTTTATTAACAAAATTCTGAGTTGAGTATGAAATCGTACTCAGAAATGTTTTTTGTAATTCTGATGCCATTCATGGCCCTTCTGTTCTGATGTCCCTTCATGACCCCTCTGTTCTCATTCCCCTCATGACTGCTATGTTCTGGTGTGTCTCATGACCATTCTGTTCTGATGCCCCTCATGACTGCTATGTTCTGGTGTGTCTCATGACCATTCTGTTCTGATGCCCCTCATGACTGCTATGTTCTGGTGTGTCTCATGACCATTCTGTTCTGATGCCCCTCATGACTGCTATGTTCTGGT
>JAVCKZ010090629.1:0-11779 GCA_034780755.1 Lepetodrilus elevatus
CACACACATAACAGTACATACACACACACATACACACACATACACACACACACACACACACATAACAGTACACACACATAACAGTACACACACATACACACGCGCAGACGCACACACACACACACACACACACAGCGACACACATAGACGCGCACACACACACACACACACACACACACACACACACATAACAGTACACACACATACACACGCGCAGACACACACACACACACACGTACACACACAGACGCACACACACACACACACACACACACAGCCACGCACGCACACAGCCACGCACGCACTTGTACAAATGGCCGGATATACTTCTACAATAGGCGTGCATCATGTGAACAATAATTCACGCTGCTGTCTGTCGCTGTAAAAGTCAACTGTAATTTCCGTGTTCGCCGCATGTAATGGTAATGGAATGAACGAATCGCTGCTATCCATGTATACTTGAGATGAGCTCCACTTGTTGGCATATATACCACACCTAATAGCACTGTATGGGAATATATACTGGCTTACTGCATTGAATATGCTGAAGGAATAATCGCTGTTAATATTCCTCAGGTCGTAATGGAATCTAGAGCATACTTCCACGTTGTTTATTGTTGTCTAGGCAACACATGATGTTTACTGCACAACCCACAGTTACGGATCTGCTTAATATCTTTATAATATATTTAAGTACTGAACGTGTCTACATAGGGCTATCGTCGTGGAATATTCCCGCTGCGACGTGTATAAGCATTACTTAATTCAATTCACATAGGGTTACCACGGCGGACAATAACGTACCTGACGATGCGATTGCATTGGATCATGTAATGTAATATTACGTTTGGTGTGATGTAAGATTTCTCGCTTTTAACTACACATGTACTATCATGTGACGATATGCAAAATTAACAAAACTAATGGGTATGTAGTTGAGAATCGGGACGGCACGGGTGGTAGCGCAATGGTAACACGTTGGACTTCGGGGCTTATATGTAGACACGTTGAAATCCAGTCACTTGCATTCATGTTCGCAACGGTAACCTTTCTGACGCGATCATGGTTGAATGCACTGATGCAGTTATCTTCCTTGGTCCGTCAATACCAGTCAGTGCTCGCAAGTTTACTGCAATATTCAGCGCCATGGATGTTGCGGGTTTCCTCATGCCGAATAATCTTGAAAGCGACTCTAAACTCCAACTGAAAAAAGATGAAGTTAAGAATAAATAATCGTGGACAGAATTTATTCTGTAGATGTTAGTTTCAGACTAATGCAATGCAGCACAGCACCGGATACACTTTCTTTAGGCTCTTCTCCTTGTTTCAGCTATGCAACCCAGTGCGCGACGACATGCTCAACGTTCACCTCATCGCACACTCCCACGACGACGTCGGATGGTTGAAGACCCTCGATCAATACTACACGGGCGAGAACCCAGTGGGGAATGGTGAGCCAATACGCGCAAAGTGCACGTTAACAGAGGCACAATTCTGAAAACCGTTTGACTGGAACTAAGCATTGTAGCAACCTTTAATGTCGTCAAAAAAAAATAGAGACTTCCGACATTAGCGGTTGATGATGCTTGTAGTCAAACCTCTAATGCCACTATATAGCCTTTCGTGGGATGATGTCTCCAGACCACCTCTTGGTATATATATTAATAGTTATAAATGCCTAATATCGTACCCAGATATGACTGGAGCATCCTAAAACATCGACCTATAGGTTATAAACCACCAAATAGATTCCCATATATGCGACAGTGCTACATATTTAAAGGGCATAATGATTTAGGCCTATACAAGGAGCTAAAAACAGCAGTATTTTTTATATATTTCTGAGAAGATAATACTATAATCTATTTTTAGAGACCATAAACGTTTGAAAGAAACTACTTTTAAATCATTATGGTCTTGCACTTTAAGCATTATCCTTATTATTGAACCAATGCGTCAACTAGCAGCAAACATTCCTCATTGAAAAGTTCAATTGGAAGTAGGTTACATTTTAAATCGTGCAAAATAAACAGGTTATCCGGTTCGATTTGGGCAGACGCGAAGTGAACTGGCTTCACTATAGATCTGCACATAATCTGCCCATTTAAAGTACACCAAGCTGTGAGCATAATTTTGACTCGTTGACTTACAAATGTAAGACATTTGCACTCTTGGGAATAACACTGGATTTATTTGAAGTGCTAGATGTTGTAATTTTCAATCGCACATATTCTGAGCTGACTTCGGTATAGCAACTTTTCCTAAAGACAAATTTCAATGCATTAGCGCTTTAGAACATATACTGCAGTAGTGATAGTAGACCTATGAGAAAGCGAGTAGGGACATATATATATGCTTTTATTAATTATTTTCTTTAAAACTAGTGACTTTAAATCAAAGTCTAAGCTGTAATGCGTTAAACTCCATATTCACCATTGTAGTATCAGATTCACTTCATGCAAAGTTGTGGTATTTTCTGAACAGGGTGTTCTCTCGCTTTCACGTTCCTATCCATAATATAGACATATTTATGGTAAACCCCGCACGCCCATATTATCTAAACTCTAAAGTTACAAACCAAATATGTTGGAGTAAATGAGGAATAATATATCATTATAGGCATACGGCCCCAGGTTTCATATAATCACGTCAAGAACTGTATACTGTAATATATACTGTACATTCCGCACACCATATACAATACCAATTTTGTGTATTTAAGTAATTATGCATTGGTAATACTCTACAGGGAGCAAGAATCGTAATTGAGGTCTACAGCTGGACATTTAGTTAATTACGTGTGTTTAAACTACATTAGCACATAACAAAGAGTCTGGGAATAACAAAAAAACAACAACATTATAAATATTAATATTTCACTAGTGAAATAACATGATGGACTAACCACCTTATTGTATTATTGTATCCATACACGATATCAAAATAGTGTTGAACCTCTTGTATAGCTTATTGGGATTTATTCTATTGGCAGTGTAACGTATTTCGTGTTTCGATAAATGCAACCAGTTGTTAAGGTCCTTGCACACGAGAGGCGTATTTCGCGGCGACAAACTCGGCGATTTACGTTATGAAGTTATCATTTCTCTATACTGTATGCTTGCACAGTGCACACCAAAAGCGAAATTTGCACGTGGACTAGAATAACTGTCTGAGAAGCTGCCGATAGTAGACAGTGACTTTCGACATATTTTACTCACATGTGGAATAGCCATTGGCAGCTCTAATATAATGACAGTAAAGGTCCTTTCACACCAGAGACGAATTTCGCGGCGACAAACTCTGGAATTGAATCTTATCATTTATCTATATGCATGCACATTAGCGCAATATAAACACAGAGTAACAATATTAATACAACAGGTGACTTCATTGCAATACATACAAATTAATTTCACTTATATTGATCATGTAATGTTAATTAACTTTTAGTCAAATGTGTATGAAACTCTACATAAATACCATTTACCGGTAATGCAATTCCATCAGTAATAGTAGGCCGTAATTTGTGCACACTATTTTGAACATGATACAAATACGCACAATTAGGAATCTAAGCGCATGGTAGTTTACGATGTACAATATCCGTGTACCATGAATCCATTATGGAGATCTGTTTGTAAGAATAATGAAAAATGGCCGTACATTTATGGCCATATAATGGTAATTATGCATTATTTAGACACGAAGCTTCGCCTATGATCAATGCGGGATTCCTTTGACCAACACCTGCTCTATGGTCGTACTAACATACCAGTTGCATTTATTTAGATTGATATACTCATAACCCACCTTTTACAATGTTTCAATATATAATATATTTGAATACATTTGTCATAATCATTTACTCGTATTCTATTTTAAAGTAAAAGTATAACCCCAACAGCATGAAGACGAAAATAAACCTCATTTAAAAAAAATCTCTTCTACATGCATATAAATCGCATATAGATGCCAGGAAATCGCATAACCTACATACTTTTATTAAATTTATAGTTTGTGTAACGTAAAGGCTATTTTATATATTTTATACATTTCTGTCTCTCTCAATACTTTACTGTATTTCTCCATGTCGCATTATGTATGCATGTATGTATGTGTGTGACACTCCATGAGAATAATTCTGTTCTGTTATAGATAATTCCTTCCTTGTATTGCGTGTGTATTTTACACAGGAATCTATACACGCACCATTTATCTATGAACTATGTATTGTAATTATAACGAACCTTATATAATTTCGTTCACGATATGATCAGATCTCGTGATCATACTAGTTTTATAAACGACATCGGTGTCAATTACCGGTGGTGTCGATTACTAGTTTCTTTTAGTGTTAATGTTGTAGCGTCACTTTTGAAAAGAAAAATGTAAACAAAAAAACATAATTATAAGCAATTACAATTGGTACCAATGTCTTTGAAAGGGGCTTAGTGCTTGCATACCTACTTGTATATTTACTGTATATTTATTTTCAGGTGGGTCGAACTACTATGGCCCAGAGTGCGTTAGATGTGTACTCAATACCACAATTCCGGAACTTCTGGAAAATCCTAAAAGAAAATTTATATTTATTGAAATGGCATTTTTCTCTCGCTGGTGGAAGGAGATTGACAAGAAAACGCAAGAAGATGTCAAGATGTTAATAAAGCAAAGTACGAGCACATTTAGATCTAGTTTACTAGAGAAAATTAGAACAGTGTTAACGTTTGCTTTATGAGAACATTTGCAATAATTATAAGCGGACATTCTAGTGCCAAGCTATTGGTGTATGCCAGTATGCTTAATTTGAAAATAACAATTTGCCGGGCCTACCTCATTGCTTATAATTGATAAACATGGACCGTTGCATTCCATTACTTTGTCTAATAACACATTTGTTAAATAGTCCTTCATTAATTTACGGTAATGAGAATACGAGTTCACATTAATGAGTAAATAATATTGAAAGTGGCCACACATTTCAATTAAAAAATAAGAAATAAAGGAATTCCCATTTGATTTAATAAATGGTTATTATTATTATTATTATTATTATTATTATTTTATTATTATTATTATTATTATTATTATTATTTGCAGGGCGACTGGAGTTTGTTATCGGCGGATGGTGCATGAGTGACGCAGCTACCACATACTACAATGACATCATTGATCAGCATACGCTGGGATTTGACTTTATTGACACACATTTTGGACCATGTGCTCAGTCTAAAGTAGCCTGGCACGTAGATCAGTTTGGGCATTCCAGAGAACATTCGTCTATATTTGCACAGGTGTGATGCTTATACGAACACTACGCATTTTGTGATGCATTACTACATATTAATGTGTGTTGTATGCAAACATAGTATTGTGCAGCTGCATTTCAAATTGTGTGTGCGTTAAAATAAAGTATTTTCTTTTAATGTGTATGCAATGAAACTA
Organism: Lepetodrilus elevatus; assembly: GCA_034780755.1. Taxonomy (NCBI): domain Eukaryota; kingdom Metazoa; phylum Mollusca; class Gastropoda; order Lepetellida; family Lepetodrilidae; genus Lepetodrilus; species Lepetodrilus elevatus. Next base: position 5,446 of record JAVCKZ010090629.1, read on the forward strand.
TCTGTTTGTTATTTTCAGATGGGATTCGATGCTATTATACTCGGGCGAATAGATTACCAAGATATCGGAGTTCGAGAGAGGGAGAACAGTTTGGAGCTGGTATGGAAAGGAAGTCCTAATAACCTAGGTAACTTATTTTACCTGTCGCCGGACAAAACCATTACCAGTGTCAACAAGCCACACTTCGTGTTACTGATACCGATACATTATTACTGGATCTATTGAAATTTAAATGTAAGACATAATATATCATAATATCATAACGTCATACTATGTTCCGTTTATTAATTTTCATGAGGTTCAACTTCAACTGGACTTTGTCTTCTATTTCTAGGGGACAAGGCTTCACTATTTACACATATATCCGGGGGTTACTACGCGCCTCAAGGATTTGTTATGGAGGGGTGGGAAGAACACAGATTGGTAAGATATCCAACATAAACATTGACATATTTAATCTCAGAAGGTCTTGCATAACGTACATGGACTTGTATGCTATGGTGAACCTGCATAACACTGGTTATTTTGGCCCTACCCAAAAATACAATTATTTATACAATTAATTGAACATGATTTCAATACATAATAGGTTAATGACTATTGAAATAGTATTGGTCCATATTTGACAACAATTAGAAATCTGTTTATTTTTATAGAGGTGTATAGTTACAGTTCATAAGACATATAAATGTATCCCTAGTAGGGCTATTATATATATACACTGTAGTATGCAAGAATGCTTTTCTATGTGGTCATAAGTGTTTATATACAAGTAGAAAATGATATTCATCACATATTGCTTCGCTACATAGGGTAACATATAGTTTTAAATCTTGAGATATTTTGTCAGTGGCCCGTTTATATTGGTAGTCTGTGGTTGGAAGTTTTAAATCTTGTTAACCAAATACAAGTACAGTTGTGTATGTTTAGTAAATACAGTTTACTAATAAGTTAATAACAATGGTTAGTACATACTATTATGCTAGTGACCTTTTAATGCAGTAATTGCACAGTTATACCAATACTGTTTATACTGATCAATTAACTTGGACCTTCATTGCTAGATAATTAACATAATTAACAGAGGTTTGAGATAACCACGTATAGTTAAGCCCAGTTTCCTGTAGTATTTCCTTTACCCTTTGCAAGAGCTTACATTTGGAGTTAGCATTGTTGCTTTGACTAATACACATAACTTTGTAAATGATACTAGCTAGTATTTAATTTTACCTTTCCCAAAAACTTACTTTGTCTAACTTGATAAGGGGGTAACGACGTAATTCGCCATACACTATATAATCAGGGGTTACCGTTCCAAGATTTGAATAATTGTATAACCCCACACCCCTGATAACATATAGTAATATTGGATTGTCAATGTACAATCAGTTGACATTTCTAGTTTTCTAATTATTCTAAATACAGTTAACATTGCTATGTAGAGACTTTATGGTTTACTATGCGTTTGATAGCTTTACAGAATAGATCATTGCCTGAGAATAACACACCAATTTATAGATATTCATTTACAATATCTAGATTTACATTTCCTAATGGAAAACATAAACCATTTCCTAATATAGCCGCTAGAAAATCTAATTATCTTATACAATTTATATTTATTTGTAATAATACACATCTATGTTGTCTCTTATAGGTTACCACCTAATTTTCCTAAACTACTTGTGCGTTTTCCGTAAATCATTACTGCTATACATTAATTCTATTAATACCACTGCCAGTGGGCATGTTTGATAATGTGTGACTTTATATTTGTAGGACGACATGAACCTTGAGGGCTTCTTGAAGGAAATTGAAAAGAAGGTAACCTCAATATTATTCTACTCCCAATAAAGTGTATATATGCTGTCAGGGTTTATATAAATGCAAAGCATTCACGTAAATCATTCATCATTCAATGACCGGAGATTAATAGATCTCGCATACACTATTGAATGAGGTTATACATTTAGATGTCTATTATTAGGCCTTCGGGTGGAAACTATGTTGACTTTGGTAGTTGAGGGATTTAACTTGGTTCTGACCCGTACAAATACCCAAACTATAGCCAGCCGTGACACGGTTACGAAGCTATGACATGTGACATGGTAGCTCACACTATAGATTTGAAGCTTTCGTAATCAACAAACATTATGAATATTGAAAGGACAGAATGTTTTCACCTTCACTACATTCGCTTCCAGAATCAAACCAGCGTACGGGTTAGGTTAGTGGTTAGCTATAGCCTGTGTGTATACTAAGCCGGAATACTTGTATGTATATATATATCGTACTAATCGAAGACAGGACAATCACTGCCCGCTTAATGTCTCTGTTATCGATCTGGCATTACAGTTCTCTATTCAATATGCAAGTGTTAAATCTAGCGGAAAACGTTTGTCACAAACGTCGCTTATTGTCGTTGAGAAAACCAATTATATCCTAATTAAATTGAAACACCTTTAATATTACGCATTATAAAAACTAAGAAATGTATAAACAAGGAAGCAAAAAGGTTAATATATGTATTTTAAATTCTAATAAAACTAGTACATAGGAAATAGATTCTGGTGCATATTCTGCTTTGCACGCTTTGCACGATAGATGTATTGACATTTATCACCCATTAAATTCTCTGAGAGTAAATATAATATAATGCAGTAGATAACATTGATATCACCTACTCTAATGTCCATCCTCCTAAGATACCATACGATACCCTAATGTCGACCCTCCAAAGATACCCTAATTTTCACCCTCATAAGATACCCTAATGTCGACCTCCTAAGATATCCTAATGTAGACCCTCCTAAGATACCCTACTAAGATACCCTAATGTCGACCCTCCTAAGATACCCTAATGTCGACCCTCCTAAGATGCAAATAATGTGACATTAATCTCCCCCATTTCAGAGGAATTCCTATCTCAGTAATCACGTGATGATACCAATGGGCAGCGACTTTGGATACAAGAAGGCTGGCGAATGGTTCCACAATATGGACACGCTCATAGAACGAGTAAACGCTATGGTGAGCACAACCCTGTCAACTAGTTTGACAAATGTGTGTACGGTACTGATGAAATGAAACAACACTTTTTTAATATATAAATAATACATCTGATGACTGTCGGAGTTATTATTATTGGGCTAGTACAGACTCTCTCCATCTGTACATATACTACATCCCTTTACTAGGCCTATATACAGACTGAATCTAATGTGTGATTTTTTACGTTTATCCGATTATTATTATTATTACTAATTATTAGTATAATTATTACTGGTAACAGCTGTCTAAAGACGTTAATACTGTTCATGTTTACAATATACTAGTAGCGAAATGATATTTCAATAATTCTCGTATATTTCTGATATTCGAGAATTCGGGAATTTAAAATGAACATGGTTTTGACATAACATAATTGTATAAATTTCAATTGTCTTTGATAACTAGATATACACCGTGTAATCAATGACCAGGTAAAGACAGACAAGACAGTTCAGTGTTTACCACGATAGAGATGCAGTATTCCTATCTCCAGACAGACATTGTCTTGTATTCACGGGGATGTTGAACGTTTGTCTTGCAGCAAAAGACCGGGAAGAAAGTGAACGTCCTGTACTCTACTCCATCCTGCTACTTCCACCACGTCAACAAAGCCCGCCCAACCTTCCCCACCAAGACTGATGACTTCTTCCCGTACGCTGTCAACAATGGCTACTGGACAGGCTATTTTACCAGCAAGGGGGGTCTCAAACTACACGTAAAGAAGGCCGGTGCATTGCTACAGGTAAACATACAACTGTACATGACATTGCGTTGGTATATGGTGATGCCATCTTATGTTTTCTGCACCTTCTTGAAGCTCGGTGAGAATTCATTAAAAAACAATTGCGATGCAGAATCGTTGAAGACGTTGTTTATTACATTTTGACAATCATATTTTTTCTCGTGTTCTTATCAAACATAATTAAAAGTGCATACTTCTGATCTACGGTCGAGACTTAGTGATGAATGACTACAAGAGCGTGAGTCATTATAATCAGCTTTCACGACATAATTAAAGACTCGAATACAATTTCGTATACATAATGACGTAGAAAATAGTATAACAAATGTTTGTGCGAACTGTCTTGTTGAACGGAAATGTGACCAATATATGACGTTAGAAATTAATTTGAATCTTGTTATGAACATAACTACGTCTATGACGTTCATTGATATTGAAGGACAAAACAATTGAAATATACTGCCATTATTAGCTGGTCTATTTTTGGTGTCTGAGATCTAATGACTAGTAGACTATAGTTAAAGTCTAACTGATTGGTATTCATATACTAGTAGATAATAATTATGTATCCTGTATTGTTGTCCTTTCAAGTGGATGAAACATGTCCCGCAGTATTCGTCTCCCATATCACTCGTATCTATATTAATAATAGTGTACTGCTTATTGTATTTCATACATAACAAATCCAAATGTTTGGAATTGTTTGAAAAATGGATGAGTACTTAAACATTGGAAAACAACCTACAAGAATTGGACCATCAGGCAATAAAAAACGATGATTGTCGTCTTGGTTGTCACAACTGACGTCACGGACAGTACGTGCATGCTCCTCTCTCGTGAAGGACATCTCGTCGGTCAGATGTCTGGGTAACAGTTGAATGTTCTACTCGTCCATGCGTCATCACATTGAGGGTTTGAACCCAGAGGTCTGCAGCTCCCACTATGCTGTCAATATAGTCGCAGAGGTGCTTCATTGGGATGGCATCATTGGACCATTAGATCACAACCGTCTGGCCAGCGGTATATAAGAGACGCCTCGCGAAGACGAAAATCATTGATTTTGACTGCTTAATGTATCCGCGGTGCAATGTTTGATGTGGGATGGGTGCAGACAATAGTGTCAGGGTTGATGCCTATTTCGCATAAACTTCCTCTACTGCATATATATGTTATATGTATGTATCAGAATGCCTACTAATAATGAAGCAATGGAACCACAGCGGTCAACTTTTGATTGCTACACGTAGCCCGACTACTATAGTATTCATACACGCACATACTTGTACCTTACTACGAGTGGTATCTAATTAAATCGAATACAATTAACATATATAGGCTACACTATATTCAGGATAAAACATGTTTCTCAGACGTTATGTACACATACGTGTAGACTAGTTACTATATTAAAATTCAAAATAAATACATAATTTCCCATATTTAGTGAATGGTATAAATATAAGACTGCATGTCGGTAAATATAGCTATAAAACATGCCTTTGTCTTCAAATTGCACTTAAAGCAATTGCTGCAAAGATGATAATTAATATGATAGTTACTGCATGATCCGGACGTAGCCGTTCAGAATACTACTAAAACCCTCCCCAGGATTATACTATAGTCACGGTTCTTTTCAATTACTCATTTCATAATGATATCTGAAAGCACCATTGACCGCCGCCCAGGTTATCCATCAAAATGCGCATGTAATGTCTTTATTTCCTATTGATTTGACTCGGAATGACCTATGTTTGTACTGACGATACCAGTCACAATGCAAGACGTGACATTTCCGTATTTATCGATATGCAATGTTCATTTTCAAAATGGCAATCGTTATTCCACGATCTACAGTTTCATTACTTGATGATCTGAGTCATGTGGTCACGTGATCATATAGTCACGTTTAGATCTCACCATGCAGAATAAAAAAAAAATCCCTAATCATATTTCAAAAAGTAATATTTTGGGATATCACATTTATTACAATTATACTGGCAGCTGTCCTTAGAGTGCTCTCGTGTGTGTTTATGAATTGACACAATTATGCGCGGATGAGATATATCTCCACAGAGTGCGTTTTGATATCAATGTTATCCTACAACTTGATAACAACAAACGTAATCCGAGGTTGTCGCATTTTCCACATCGATACTGATTGTATATGCTTTCTGTAGCTTTCAATTTGTGCTATTGATTGTAGAATGTTTTCCCTTTCAGGCGTGTAAACAACTAAGCGTCTTCTCTGGGCTGTCCGGTACCTTCAATAAAACACACATTTTAAGTGAGTACTTTAAAGGCGTATGGCATGCGGTTTTATTCGATACATTGTCAAATAGAAGAAGAATGCTAACGTTATTTGGCTGGCATGTGATGAATAAATGTTAACTCGAATACGTGTATTATATAGCAGTGGCTATACTCTGATGACTAAAACTATATGGACACGTTAATAGTAGTATGCGTGTGTGTGTGTGTGTGTGTGTGTGTGTGTGTGTGTGTGTTTAAATGCTTTGACAGTCGCCTTCCAGCACAGCTGAT